>APFE030735952.1:63628-89464 GCA_000404065.3 Pinus taeda | reverse complement strand
CCATGTTGCCCCCCGATTCCCCAAAAAACGTCGTTTAGGGCCTCAAAACGGCTCCGGAAGTTCAGGACCCGAAAAACTGCTAAAAATAGTAAGTTGTGCTACAATTAAGGAAACTGAAAATGCTGAGAAAGACAATGGTGGGGGTCCAGGTGGACTTGGCAGGTGGCCACCAATATCCACCTGGATCATCATTCCCTCATTTTGATTCTGGTTGGGGTTGCCCCTTCCTGGTGCATATGGGGGTTTCTGTTGGTTGCTACCCCTTGGTCAGGTTCTCCTTTTGGCTTACTTTTTGGTTTTATCCCAAAAAAATTTGAAGGATTAACTGAATTTAGATGTTCCTCCAAATGTTGCTGTGAAGCGAGAGAAGGTTGCACTAGATTCACCCTTGCATTATTTTGCATTGGTGGGGTATTTTATTGTTGTGCTCAAAAAGGAGAATATTGGTTTCCCTGTCCCTAGTTAATGTATGGATTCTGGGAAGAGGACATCATGTGTGTATTCCTAGAGGAGTATATGTTTCCCTATGGGGGAGGATATGAGCCTCCTTGAGGGGGTTGATATTGGTTTACCTTGTTGACCATATTCTGCATAGGTGTAGGTTGACCATGATAATACCCTATATTTTGCAATGGTGGTGTGTTTTGTGTAGCATCAAATGCTTGGACATTGAATGTATATCCAAGGTATTGGTAGTTATTGTTGTGTTGATTTTGGGATATTGACCCAATTAATCCATCAATAACATTGGATGTGCTTGTCATCCCTTTATAAGTTTGCATTCGTGGGGCATCTGGAAGCACATGATAAATGTATCCAGACTAGGTATAGATAAGCTCTAGTTTTTGAGATTTACTAATGACTTATTCCTTGGTTACTATTCAGGGATGAATTTTCCATGTCCTTAGATATTTCAGGTGTGAGGGATCTCAGGAAAAAGTCCAAGAGGACTTTATCTTCTAACTAGGTTTTACACAGGCTAGGACATTTTCACCATTCATGGATATGATCCGAGATATGGGTAGAGGGTGTTTGAAGTGGGTGAGGAGTTACAGACCCAAATCATAGCAGAACAAGAGTTGGAAGAAGGTGAGGAAAGTTGTAGCTAATGAGTTAAAGTTTCCATGTGACGTAGAAGGATGTTCAACATACCATTTTGCCACAGGTCTAGTTAGGGTGCATTGAAATAATCATAATCTAATAGTATCGTCGGTGATTTTATTAGACAAACACCAAAGGTGAAAATTCATTACATGGTTCCTTAGGTCTCTGCCCTATTTCCTTCAAACTTTGGAATATCTGAAGGGATCTTTGTGGGCATAGCCGACCAATATTGGTCATGGGCGATCAGGACATTAGTTAGCTTGCTTATATCGTAGATTTAACAAAGCTAATAATGGGATATTTTCATTACTTTCCATCGTAAAATGATTTTGAATAGCTATATGAAAAGGGTTCCTCTATGGGGAAGTCTCAGGATTTGGGTATCTTGGGATGTGCTCTAGCTCCAAAATTTGGTGGAGTGTTAGGTCCCTATACTACTAGTGTAACCCATTATTGTTATTAGTACAACCAAATTATTATATTGATGTACCCATGTAGTGCCCATATTGTTACTATTGTGCCCCATAGAAGCCCATTATTGTTATTATTGTGCCCTTACATTATTATTGTTATGTCGGCTCTGATTATGTTATGACCCCTTAGACTCCTATATATAGAAAGGAGTATTTCATTGTATCATCCAAGAATTTTTCATTTATGTATGTAAAGGAGGTTGCCCCCTCGAAGAGGCTGAATTCTAAGGCATGGATCTATCTTTTCTATCTTTTTCTTGAGTTGGTTTCATAACATTTGGTATGAGAGCTTTGGATTCTAGGGTTTCGCTGCTCCAAATAGGTCATCGTGGCATTTTCACTATAACTTTTTTTCTGTGATGGTTCAAAAGTTAAAAAAAACCCCATTTGAGAAGACATCGTGCTAAAGCTAGGGTTCGAATTTCATAGCTCTTCGCTATATTTTTGGAGATATGATCTGAGGAAGTTGGTATTTTTGCAAACTCCTAAATTACATTCCAAACAGGTGACCTAGGGAAAAGCGTCATAACTTTCTCTCTGAGCATCAGATTGAAATTTCGTAAGAAGTTATAGAAAGAGGATGGACTGTAGTTTCTTTTATGTATCTTTCAGAGCCAAAGGTAGAAACCGTGACTCGTGGCATGTCGTACAAGTTTTCTCTACTGAACTAATCTATAATCAAGTCATTGTGGGAGATTGTGCATAACTCTTTCTTGGAGAATCCAATTTGGATCAGACTAGTGGCATTGGAAAGAGGACGCAGAGGGCTACTATAGGGTACAATTTCAGAACTTAAAGATCTGAAAGTACAAAGTTACAGTCGTTTCCATATCGAGCTCCTAAAATCAAGAAAAAGTAAGATGAGGAAGTTTGATGGCAAGGATCTGGTAAATTGGATACTTCAAATGGAGCAATATTTTGATCTAAATGGTGTACCACTATTACAAAAGGTATGTATTGCATCTTCATATTTAGAATCGGATCAATTTTTATGGTATGAAGGGCTTTGTTCTCATAAACAACTTGTTACGTGGTCAATTTTCGCGGAGGAAATGATAGCACATTATGAGGATACAAAGAGTAACACCCAATCTTTAGAGCAACACCACAACAATTGGAAAGAGTAAAAGGGCTTTGTGACATAGTGGAAAGAAAAATCATGGAAACCAGGAAGCATACCCCTCACAACTATAAACATGGAAGTGTTGTTTCTCCTAGCCTTCCACAACCTACAAGGGTTGCACCACAACAATTGGAAGAAAAAAGAGAAAAAGGGCTTTGTTACAATTGTGATAGAAAATGAAATAAAGGTCATAAGTGTGCTAAGAAGAAATTATTTTACATAGAATATGAAGAGGAGGAAGAAAATGATAAAGAAACATCAAAAGAAGAGGATATACGCCAGGACCTCACCCTAGAGAAAGAAGAAATGAATCAGACCATATCTTGTAAAGCATTGGCAAGAATTACCACTCCTCAAACTCTCAAGATAGAAGTACATATCAAGAAGAAAAAGGTGCAGGAAGTGAAAGATCACATCGAGAAAGAAGAAATGAATCCAACCATATCTTGTAGTTCATTGGTTGAAATTACCACTCCTCAAACTATCAAGATAGAAGGACATATCAAGAAGAAAAATGTTCAAGAAGTGAAAGATCACATCAAGCATCAAGAAATGAATCTGACCATATTGTGTAAAGGATTGGAAGAAATTACCACTCCTCAAACTCTAGAGATAGAAGGACATATCAAGAAGAAAAAGTTTCAAGCAGTGAAAGATCACATCGGGCGTCAACAACAAGTTCTCCATAACACCACTTCGGTGCAAAAATCAAACGAAACAATAGGTAGATCAACATCGTAGTGAAAATTTTTTTGATGTAGGTAATTGGGAATTTTTACTGCTACATCTCAAGCAAGCTATTTATCAGAAGGAAATGTTGGCAATACTACATGCACTTAAAAAATGGTGACCTTACTGAATGGGAAGACTCTTCAAGGATGAGGATGTGGAAGCATTGTTTTGTGGTATTTCTATTATCCAACCAAATTGGATAAACGAAGCAAGGGATGAATGGAAGAAGGACGAAGAAGTATGGCCACTTATTCAAAACTTGCAAAAGATCTCAATTCAAACAATATTGCCAGAAATTGAAAAGGAAGGAAAAATCATATTGAAACCTAGAGCAGTCACAGAAACAAGAAACCGACAGCTACGAAATAGATCAATTTCAGAGTATCTCATAAAGTGGAAGAACTTACCTGCTGAAGATTCCACATGGGAGGACAAGAATTTTATACAAAAGCATCAAGAACTACTCAAGCATTGAGGACAACACTTTTTGAAGGAGAGGGGCATGTTAGGCCCTTATACTACTAGTGTAACCCCTTATTGTTATTAGTACAACCCAATCATTATATTGATGTACCCATTTAGTGCCCATATTGTTACTATTGTGCCCCATAGAAGCCCGCTATTGTTATTATTGTGCCCTTACATTATTATTGTTATGTTGGCTCTGATTATGTTATGATCCCTTAGACTCCTATATATATAAAGGAGGTCTTTTCATTTGTATCATCTAATAATTGTTCATTTATGTAATGTAAAGGAGGTTGCCCCCTCGAAGAGGCTGAATTCTAAGGCGTGGATCTATCTTTTCTATCTTTTTATTGAGCTAGTTTCATAACATGGAGAGGCTATAATGCATGAGATCTCCAAAACCCAAAAATCGTTTGCAGAAATTCCACGCGGATTGTGAGTTATTAAAATAATTAATATTTTTAATGGGGTTCCTAAGTCTAAACTTAGGAAAATAAAAATATTAATGGGTATTAGTAAAAATATGGGTGAGAAGCTTCTAAGAGACAAGGATCAAGTCTATTTTAATATTAGTCATTGATTAGGGACTTAATCTTGACCGTTGATTCATAAACATGAAAAGTATAAGATGAGGGTTGAGGGTCAGTTGGAGACACACAGAGTGATCAAATCAGTTCTATATTTCTGGGGTGTGGTTTGCTAAGAAAATCGAACTAGTGATATGAGTTACAGTGAGAGGGGAAGAAGAAAATATTTGGATTGGAAAGGAGTTCTAAGCCAAAGAGTATTGGGAATAGAGGAAAAAATACCATCAGAGAGGCAACATAGAGGCCTATGTAGCATAGGAAGGGGCTCATGCAATGCTGACGCAAGCCAAGAGGGTCTCCTATTGTGGCAGTGCAGGATATTTGTCAAAAGTTCAAGATTTTTTATAGAAAAGCAAGATTTTGAGATGGGAGTGATGATCAATAGTCTTCCTCCATCAAATCGATCCAGTAGAAGGGGTGACATAGTCTCTTAGAAGCAAGACACTATCCTAAGAAGGGATTGCACTGGGATTTCACAGTTCTTGCTGAAGTCAAGCCACGCAGTGGATCAGTTGTGAGTTTGAGAATGGGGTAAACCCTTGTATGTATTTCTTGCTACCGATATTTCTTTGAAAGGTTAGATGGTGTGAGAGGTAACCTGTTCTACTCATATTATTCTTGCTTAATAATACAAACCCTCTAGCTGCTGCATCGATTTTCCTGCATTGGGTTTTTCCGGGGACGTCTTGTCCAAAAATAACGGTGTCCCTTGTGTATTTGTCTCATTTATCATTTCATTTCATTATATTTATGTTAGTGTAGTCTTCAGTAGTGTTTTTCATCACTATTTATAAATTAAATAACTTGTTGAATGAAATAACAAGTAGGAGACTTTAAAATAGTAACTACATTAGGATTTATGTTTGTAAAGATTCAGAAATTTTCACATGGTATTAGAGCATTGTAGATCATAGGACACTAAAGCCATCAGTGGGGAGATCTAGCGAAACTGTTGCAGAGACGCGGTTGTCCCGAGTGACAACGTTGTTTTAGAGCCAAAGGAGTAGCTGAAGGAGTGATGCAGAGCCAGAGGAATGACACAAAGGCTCACACAATGCATGCGTCAACATTATGAACCAGTGGAGGGTGCTGCATTACTCAAGAGGAGCTCAGGAAGTAACTATGTCATCTCTCTGGGCCAATGCAGAGCCTAAGAGGCTCAGGTCAGTCAGTTTTCGGGGTAGAAGAAGTAGTGGAGATTCGATCTGTGGTGCTGGTGGGATGTTGTTCTTGCTGGTGCAGAACAATGTCTAAGGAGACTGAACCAAGGTAGAGGGAGTCACTGCCTTAACAGATTTCTTGCCAAAGAAATCTAGATCTGACTTGCTGAGCAGCACTAAAGAAGGATCAGACAGGGGTGATATGACATTATTTGGTGGAAGGATTTTCGTGAAGCAAATTAGGACTTAGAGGGAGTCTAGAAGGAAATTGTTCCTTAGAGGATTTCTAGCACCAAAGAAATCCAAATCCAAGTCTTGCTATGCCAATAATAAGAGATGGAGAAACGAACATGTTCTATAATTGTTTGAGTAGAAATGGCAGTTAGTGGGCTAAGGGATCTGGACAAATTGGATGGAGCATCCAACTTTGTCATCTGGAAGGCCAGAATATTGGTAGTCTTGGACAGGAATCACATCAAGGATTATGCCTTGAAAGTGGTGGTTGTACTGGTCGATGCAAATCCTCTTAAGAAATACCAAGAGGCTTAAGAAAAGGTGAAGTGCATGATCCTAGATGGTGTTGAGCAATGGAAAAGGTATGTATTCGCCATTTATTTCTTTAATCTTTTCCTTTGAATCATAACTCCTTTACATTCTAAAATGGTAATCTGTTAAATACTTATGGTAGGATTAAGGAGATTTGTGATTGATACAAAATAACTGATTGTTGTCTTTGTTTATATAGAAAATGAAGGAAATGGAAAACCATTATTCAGGAGGAAAAGACAAAGCAGAAGCAACTATTGTCCCTTCCCCAGGAAGCCGTATCTAGACAAGGAGATCAAGATCAGAGCGCATAGTCCAGGAGAAGAAAGGGAAAGCACGACATTAGTGCAAGAAGACAAAACGATAAACTGGAAATCAAAGATAGAGTGAATCCGTCTGGCCATTATAAAAAGGGACAACGCTTGTAGCCCAGGGGGCATGTATTATCATTTTGCAGAATTTATTGATGTATTTTTACTTAATCATCGACTCTTGTTGATCAAAATAGAGTACGATTGTTTGTAACATTTTCGCATGATCAATATATAAGTTAGTTACTGTTCCATCCCTTTCTACTGAATTAGCTTGGCGTTGCTTCACTAGTGGCTAAGGACTCGACCCTAGTGGATCCACTTGCTACCTATACCATTATTTTACAGTTCCAGTCATGTGATGGTGTGATTTACTTTTCATTGCTTTGAATCACATTGCTTTTTAAATTCCTGTTCCTTTACATTTTCCTGAAATCGTTTCGTGCATGAAATCATAATTGGATTGCATTGCCATTTTCTTCCACCATAACAAGACTACTATTCATTATAACTTAAATTGTTATGCTATTCATTCTGGTTATAAAATTTTGTTGTTCATTTCGGAATCTGTCGTTCCTTACAGATTGTTGTTCATTTCCATTTAGCGTTGTTGTTCATTTCTATGAAGTTAGCAGTGTTGTTCGTTTCCATTAAGATAGCATCGCTGTTAATTTCCATTTAGCATTGTTGTTCATTTCTATTAAGTTAGCATTGTTGTTCATTCATACTAGAAAGGTGTTATTTATTTCCTACGAGTATATGGTTTTGCTTTTAAGTATTTTGCAGTGAGCATTTTTACTACATTTCTGTTAGTAGAATTAGTGATCTATCATTTCCAGTTAATTTCTTAGTGTGGAGTGTAAGATCAACAACTGTAAAGGACATTGGCTATCGCTGCCTAAGTTCTTAGATTGTGGATCTTGTTTATATTTGATTTCATTTGTATCAGTTGACAGAGGAAAGAGTTATCGCTACTGCATCCTTGATCGGTAAATTGGTGTAGTTTTTTGAGTGAATGATTTATGTTTCAGAGCATTAAGTCTCTTTTGATTTAAATTATATTTTATTTCAAGCATCCGTTTACTCTTGTATTTAGCACTGTATTGCAAATTAGAAAACATTACTCTTGAAATAAATTGCCCACCTCAGACTGAGTACACTCTTGAAATAAAAAATTGCACCTGGATTGATAATTAATGTAGGATAAATAGGAGTTCAAAAGACACCTTTTATACCTCAACATTTTGGCGCCGTTGCTAGGGATAGTGTAGCCATTTGTTTTTTTAGAAGAGTAGTGTGCATTTGATAAAGTTCCTACTAGGAGAGAATTGGGTATTAAAAAAGAAAGGTAATAACCTGTGTACGAAGCATTTAACAAGCCTACTCCCCCGCCCACTTTCTTGCAGATTTGTTGATTATTTTGGGTAGAAATAAGTATTTGAGTTGTGTGCATGACTAAGCAGAAAAAGCTTGAAAAGAATCCAATACCACTACCCAAACCTGATAAAGCTAAGGGACCAATGACCCTTGGCCGATCGACCTTTATAGACGATATCATCAAGAAAGCAAAATCTCAACCATCAGTAGGCCCTAGAAAAGTTGCTTCTAGAAAACCTTATAGCTCCCTTCGGGCCACAGAATCACCATCTGTAGCCTTTGCTGAGGTACATAGCCAAACAGAAGAAACTGAGCAAGATTTTCATAAAATTGACAATTCTCACCCAATTTCTTTACAAGAAGGGAAGTTTAGTAATCAATGTGAAGGAGGAAGAGAGACAGGGGAAATAGAAGAACCAAGATCCCCTCTTGGAGTAGTTCAAACACTAAGTAGCCCAGATAAGGGAAGTGCTGTCAAGATCATCCAAAACAAAGTTGAAGAACCTGAAGAGCCAAAATCCCCCCAGATAATAGTTCAGCAAGGAACACTCATTATCCCAGACCAAGGAAGTGTTGTTAAGGCCATTCCTACTCCTTCTAGTCACCTATGAAGGCCATTCCTCTCCAGCATATTCCTACATTCCATGGCCTAACATCAGAAGATCCAAATGCATTTCTGTTTGAATTCGATGTATTATGCTGGGGGTATGACTATACCAATGATCCCCAAAAGCCAAAATTATTTCCCTCCACATTAAAAGGAGAAGCTTTACGATGGTTTATGGGGTTAGGTGGAGGTGTTATAAATGACTGGGATCAGAAGGTGCTTTTCTAAAGAAATATCAGGATTATTGTAAGTCTAGAGAATTAAAGGATGAAATATTTAAAATGACAATCAAACCTAATGAAACATTGGAGGAATATGTAGAACACTATCAATACAATCTTCAAAGATCTCCTTATGCATCTTTACCCTTACCTAACAATGTGTTAAAAACTACATTAATTAAAGGGATGAAGGAACAATGGGTTGAAACATTAAACATTATGGGAAAAGGTGACATATATCAGGAAAGTTTTTTTGACATTATTTATTTATGTATCAGGAGTTCGAGAGGCAGTACAAGGCTAAAATCGGCAAAACGTGACATAATCACAAGGGATAACAAAATCTCCGATGGAGGTGTAACCTGTGCAGAAATTGGGAATCTACTGGAAGACTTCAAAACTAATATTCTAGGGACTTTGACAATGCATCTCGGCATTATGCAGGCGAAACAAAAGCAAGAAGAAGCAGAGAAAAATTTTGCAATATTCTGCCCTCGATGCAGAAAGAAACACATCCATAAAGAGTGCCCACTAGATGTAGTCCAAGTCTGCACCATTTGCACAAAAGACCGCTCCACAGAAAACTGTCCCTCACTCCTAGGCTTGAAAGCAGTCTACAAGGAGGCAGAAGAAGAATCAGAACCATTGTACCTACTCAATCAGCGTCGTCAATGGTAGCCACGACAAAAATGTATACCCAGTGATCCATCCTCTTCTTTTCAGTCTCCTCAGTACAATGCTCAACAATATAATGGAATGTGGCAAAACCAGTGACCTTTCCCCAACTGGTCACAACAGCCATTTCCTACATCACCATGGCCAAATAAAAAAAATCAAAGCAATTGGCCAAACTTCCCTTACTGTCCACCATTTTGGCAAAATAATTCATATCTGACACAATGGTCACCCTCCACCTCACAGAGTCAAACCTGGAAGTTAAACTAGCAAAGACTGATAAATCAGCCAGCTGGAACGATTCCTCTCCCTCAACCTACACTACCAGCACCATATACATTGCAACAAAATCCCCAGACCAACTTAATACTGCAACTCCTAGCCCAACCCAACCTGAACCCTAATAATATACCAGTTCAATCTATTCAAATAATCGAAGCACCAGAACTAGAGACCGAGTTAAGGGAGTGTAATGACCTTCAATTAATTCTGTGCGCATAATAGAAATTGAGGGAGATAAAAATGCTCAAGTTTAAAATCCATTACCTTTAGAACAACCACTACGAGAAGGGGATGTGGTTAGAAAACAAACTCACGACCAAGCAACCACTTCTTCTCCCCCATTTTGAGAATGACTAATCATACCATGCCCAAAACAACATCCTAATTTTGATCTTCTGGGAGAACTAAGAAATTTATGTATAAAGATCCCACTCCTCTAGGCTATCCAAGATATCCAAATCTATACAAAAACTATCAAAGAGTTATGTATAAAAAATCCAAAGAGGAGAATAACAACTAACCCAACCATCCAAGTAGTCGGCACCCTATTTGACTTACTATCAGGAAGAGAGGCACCCGTAAAATATGAGGACCCAAGGAATCCTATAGTTACGGTGCAAATCAATGGAAACTCCTTTCCAAATTCCTTAGTTGATTTAGGAGCTGCAATCAATATCCTAACAAGAGCCACTTGTCAAAAGCTTGGTATTACATCATTCGATCCAACCACAACCTTATTGGAGTTGGCTGACTGATTAGTAGTCAGAATAGAAGGCATACTACATGATGTAATGGTCTCTGTAGACTCCTGGGAATACCCTGCAGACTTTCTGATAATTAATCCCAAAAATCGGCTAGATAGACACCCTTTAATCTTAGGTAGACCTTGGCCAGCAACTGCTGATGGTTACATTGGCTGTCGACAAGGCAGTATGACTATTACTAGAGGGAGTAATGTCAAGAATTTAGCTTTATACCCTCCAGCCCAGCCAAGCCTAACAATAATGAAAACTAACAAACAACCTCTATTATATCTCATAGAAAACATTAGATTGCTTTTAACCATAAAATATGCCCTCTAATTTAAAGACCAAACAGAGGACGACATCATTAATAATTTCATTAACTAACCAGAAACTAGATCCCATTTACAATGTCACATGATAGAGGGAGAATTTGATAACGAACTAGACGAATATCCCCTCAAAGACACTCATGATAAATCAATACCTACTACCTCTATTTCAAACAACAAATCTATAGGGATTGAGCCAGGAAAAACCTTGAACATTAACAAAAACCTGACTCCTGAACAAGAAGAAAAGCTGGTCCAACTACTGAGAAAATATAAGGAAGCTTGTGCATGGGATTACCGGGACATGAAAGGAATTGATCCCCAGCTATGTATGCACCACATTTATATGGAAAAGGATGCTAGATCCATTCACCAACCCCAACGGAGACTAAACCCTTATCTTAAGGATATTGTGAAAGTTGAACTACAAAAACTTTTAGATGTAAACTTTATTTACCCACTATCTGAAAGCAAGTGGGTCTCTCCACTAGTAGTGGTGCCAAAGAAGAATGGAAAGTGGAGGATATGTGTAAACTACAAAGAATTAAACAAAGAAACCGAGAAAGACCACTTTCCCCTTCCATTCATTGACCAGGTATTAGACACATTAGTAGGAAAGAAGTTCTTTTCTTTCCTAGATGGCTTCAGTGGATACAATCAGATTTAGATTGCCCCTCAAGACTAGGATAAAACTACTTTTACCTGTCCTTGGGAACATTTGCTTACAGAGTCCTACCCTTTGGCCTATGAAATGCCACTGCCACATTTCAAAGGGCCATCCTCAGCATCTTTTCAAATTTAATAAATGAAGGACTCGAAGTATATATGGATGATTTCACACTGTATGGAGATGATTTTGAGCCAACACTAGACACATTGGAAAAGGTGCTACAAAGATGTATTGCCACTAGACTTTCCTTGAGCCATGAAAAGTGTCATATGATGATGACTGAGGGACTCATCCTAGGTCATTATATCTTAGCAACTGGAATACAAGTAGATCCGGCTAAAATTCAGATAATTTTGTTAATACCTACTCCTACCACACAAACAGAGGTACACAATTTTCTGGGTTTTTCTAGTTATTATAGGAGATTCATAGAGAATTTTTCTCAAATAGCTGCACCTCTATACACACTAACTAGGAATGTTGATTTTATTTGGACAGATAAGTGTGACCGTGCTTTCGAGGATTTGAAAAAGCTTGTATCGACAGCCCCAGGGCTAAGGGGCCCAAATTGGGATTTGCCATTCCAAATTTCATCTGATGCTTCAGACACAGCTATTAGAGTAGTCCTTGGGCAGGAAGAAGATAAAAACCCATATGAAATTTATTATATTAGCAAGAATCTATCTCTTGCTGAACTAAAGTATATTGTAACTGAAAAAGAGATTTTAACTGTAATACATGCTGTAAATAAGTTTAGACATTATATAACTGGGTATCTTGTAGTTTTATATACAGATCACTCTGCCATAAAATACTTAGCAAATAAACCTATTACAAATGGTAGAGTAATAAGATGGTTGATTTTATTGCATGAATTTGACATCACAATAAAGGATAGACATGGAAAAGAGAATCCTGTAGCTGATTTTCTCTCACGAATGCCAAAGCCAGCAGAGGCAGTAGCAGTCGAAGATCAATTCCCAAATGAACATTTGTTTTTTGTTATTGTGAGGACACCATGGTATGTTGATGTTGCAAATTATTTAGTAGTAGGTAAATTACCCAAGCATTTAACACCTAATGAACAGAAATATATATTATAGCGCAGTACCCGATTCTCTTGGATTGGGGGCTACCTATTTCATACAGTGGCGGATATGCACATCAGAAGATGCTTTCGCAAAGACGAAATATTTGACATTCTAAAAGCTTGCCATGACAGACCATATGGCGGACATTTCACAGGTCGCAGGATTGGTCACAAGGTTTTACAAACAGGCTATTACTGGCCTACAATCTTTAAAGATGCTAATAATTTGGTTCAAGCCGGTGATAGTTGCCAAAGAATGGGACATCCTGGACAATTTGACAAAATGCCTTTAAATCCACAGTTAGTAATCGAGCCATTTGAGCATTGAGCGCTTGATTTTATTGGTCTGATTAACCCATCATCAAATCAGAAAACATACATTCTAGTAGCAACAGAGTATGTTACCAAATGGGTGGAAGTAGAGGCACTTCCAAGAGCTACAGAGGATTCTGTAATACATTTCCTTTTCCAAATATTTGTGCAATATGGCCTCCTGAGGGACATAATTATGGATGGAGGACCACAATTTATAGGTAATAAAATCGCTGCAACATTAAAAAATTACCACATTCGGCACAAAGTTACCACCCCGTATCACCCACAGGAAAATGGCCAAGTAGAGAGCACGAATAAAGTGATAGAAGCAATACTAACAAAAATAATTGCATCACACAAGCGTGATTGGGCTTCAAGATTGTCGGAGGCCTTATGGGCATACCGAACAATGTGGAGAAATACCACTGACCATTTACCATATCAACTAGTATTTGGAAAAGAACCCATATTTCCAATAGAATTCGAGATACAAACATTAAGAACAATATAGGAGGTGGGTTTGAATTTAAATGAAGCCCAGCCCAGTAGATTACAACAAATCAATGAGCTAGATGAAATTAGGCTCTTAGATCTTCAACACACTGCATTAATTTAACAATAGAGAAAAATGACACGACGCCCTTATAAAAAAGAAAATCTTCCACGAAGGAGATTGGGCATTCCTATATGATTCCAGGTTTCAGGATTTCCCAGGAAAACTCCAGACACGATGGCTTGGACCTTATGAGATACAGAAAGTGCATGATAATGGCACCATTACATTGACTACCATTGATGGATCTGGACATTATTTCAAAGCAAACAGTTATCGAGTGCGACTTTACCACAAACTTATCACTCAGGAATCATTTTACCAGCAATTATAGGAAGATTCCACTATGCAGATTCTTGCTGAGGAAGATAACCCCTCCTCACCAGTGGTTCACTGAATAATTCTTTTGTTTCTGAATTTTGTATATAACCTTTTCTCTTTAATTTTGCTTGTATAAACTGTTTTTTTTGTTACAGATTGTTACTGTTGTTCCTCTTAAGGAACAACAATTTTGCATGCCTGTATTTTTCATGATGTTCCTCTTAAGGAACGACTGCTATTCCTTCGAAGGAACAACAACCTTTCCTCTTAAGGAACAATAGTTTTGAGTGCTTACATTTGTTTGTTGTTCCTTTTAAAGGAACAACTGTTGTTCCTCTAAAGGAATAGCAATTGTTCCTCTTTAGGAACAACATTTCTGCATATTTCACAATTTTTGTTGTTCCTTTCAAGGGAACAACTGCTGTTCCTCTGAAGGAACAACATTTCCACACCCGTGTTTATTTTCGTTGTTCCTTTTAAAGGAACAATGGCTATTCTTCTTAAAGGAACAACATCCATTCCTCTTTAGGAATAGCACATTTGCGTGTTTATTTTTGCTATTCCTTTTAAAGGAACAACTGTTGTTCCTCTTAAAGGAACAAATGTTGTTCCTCTTAAAGGAACAATAGCCATTCCTCTTAAGACACAACACATTTGCGTGTTTATTTTCGTTGTTCCTTTTAAAGGAACAACACTTCCATGTGCTTATTTTTGTTTTCGCTTTTAAAGGAACAACTGTCGTCCTTTTAAGGAACAACAGCCGTTCCTCTTAAGGAACAACACTCCTGCTTGCATTTTTGTTGTTCTTCTTAAAGGAACAACACTTCCGCCAGATTATTTTTTATGTTCCTCTTAAAGGAACAACACTTCTGCCAGATTTTTTTTGCTGTTCCTCTTAAAGGAACAACACTTCGGCCAGATTGTTTTTGTTGTTCCTTTTAAAGGAACAACCCCTTCGCATTTTTTTATTTTCTGCCGTTCCTTCTGAAGAAATAGCAGTTTCAATTTGGAATGTTCTTAGGCTGTTCTACCGAAGGATCGGTATTTTATTTCTCTTTCTTTATTTGTTGTTCCACTTAAGGAACAATTGTTGTTCCTCTTAAGGAACAATAGTTTTGAGTGTATCCTTTTCTTTTGTTTGTTGTTCCTCTTAAAGGAACTCCAGTTTTGCATGCAGATGTTATTGTTGTTGTTCCTCTTAAGGAATAGTAGTTGTTCCATCTAAGGAACAACAATTTTTGAGTGCATTTTGTTTTGTGTGCGCTTCTTAAAGAACATCATTTAGAGAATTTTTGTGAATGATGCTTCACTGTTCATGATCCCTTCAAGGCACAAATATAAATTTATGCAAGGATACAAAAACTAGAGGATACTGAAATCAACAAACCAAAGAAAAATTGTTATCTTTAGAGAAATTGCTTTGTATCGGTAAGAAAAAAGAGGAAATGACACAACTATTTATATCACTTTGTTGTCTATAGTTTCACTAAAACTAATTTGATTGATTACTTTTATCATGTTGGTTATTCCCTAATCTTCATAATTCTCTTTGATCATTATTACTGAATAAGAATAAGGGCATATTTTCCTCTATTGAGATGTTCAGACTTCTTCCACCATCCCTACTCTTAAGGAGTGTTGAGCCATCCTTTGTATATAAATAGGAAAGTGCTATATAAAAATAAAAAAAGAAGAAAAAAATATATATCTATATGATTACTAACAATTCTATGATGTCAGATGAAGGGTAGGGGGTCTCATCAAGAGCCAACCTACCATGATCACAAGGAAGTAGTGAAGTGGCATTCCCACTATGGCCACCACACCAAGGATATGATCCAAGAGGCACATTAGAAAAAAAAAAAAAAAATTCCTTGGAATAGGTCTCGGCAAGAGCTAGCCTGCCCACCTTTCACTCCTTCTTGGTGAATGGCATTGTGATTCATCTGGTTACCAAGCCAGCACAATGACCTCCATTCTGACATCACAAAGAACTTTCCTAGGCATACATAAAGGATTATGGTTCCAAGGGTGAAAAAGCAACTTTGTCAAGGTTATGAACACCTGTGGGCAATAGAGCGCTGCTGATGGTATTGAATTCATATTTCTCACGGATCAATAGTCATTATAAACCCTTTTCTTATATCTTTATCTTGATTTCAAATGAGATTATGTTTTTAAAACTCTTTCGAACCTCTTACACATGAAATATTGTTTGAAAATCAATCATAATGGTTAAAGTGGATAATGACTGCATAAGCATTTTTTACGTATGACAGCTGTCCTCTTCCCTATTTTTCACATCATTTCATAGCATTTCCATATCTATTCACGATTTTCATCATAAACGTCAATTTCAATAATTTTCTACTTTTTGCAATCATGCCATAGATATATATGCCGTTCCTTTTTTTTACTGTACGATTGCCATCCAGTAGACTGCTCCTCCATTTGTCGGTCGAGGATGACCTATCATATTTCATGGGGGTGCGGGTGACCTACAAAATACACTAGCATATGTGTCAATTCCCTATTTGGAAGTACTACAACTCCATCAAATCTTGGAATAGCAAGTTTAATGGTATTGATATTTTCCAATATGCACAACTTTGTTGTTCCATTGTCAATTTTTGTGTTTTACTCTGTAAAAATTAAAAATGTGCTAAGCTTAGATGAAATGGGAGGTAGATCAATACGTAGCGAACCGCAGGTGCTAATAATTTTCGACGCTGCACAAGAAATTCTAGAGAGAGCAGGATGGATTGCCTACCTTACCTGACTACAGTAGTCCCATGAAACAGTGGCCATTGAATTTCTGCAGACTTTGTAGGAAGATTGTTCCATGGTGAGGAGAAGGAAAATAATAGTAACAGATGTGGTAATTGCTGAAGTATCTGGACTACCAGCTGTTGGACCAATATGGACCTAGAAAAAAGTGAGACTTCAATAGGCCATAACAATCTTTTGTGACGAAGGACAAAACCGTACTGTCAAAGGAAAAGTAGTCCTGCCTGCAACCCTGGGAGAACCATGGGCAAAATTAGCCAAAATAGTGCAAAGCTATATCACATGCGATGGGAAAAAGGATGTGGTAAGATCACTCCATCTCAAATTATTAGCAGTATTAAGATAGAAATGTGCTATAAATTTTCCTGCATATTTAAAATTTTTATTGCATGACGCTGCTCGTAGCATAAGGAAATCATGTCATACAGAAATGGTAGTAAGTTATCATGGCCTAATTCTATTAATAGTCAATTATAGTCTTGCTCAGTAGTAGACTAGTTGGGAATAATTGGTATGTTCAATAGACGAGGGATTGGCCTTACCAGCCCCGAAAAGAAAAAGAACCACTAGCACATCAACTAGACCACAGAAACGCAGACAACCCTCTAGATTGAGGAGAAGTAGGGGAATGTTGGGAAATTTCCAAGATAACAGTAGCCAACCCTTAGAAATACAGGGCTCCAAGGATGAGCAACCCCCGCAACTCGAAGAAGGGGAAAACGTTGAAGAAGAATTGGAAGAGGAATTGGAGGAAGAAACTTGCACTCTGGTGCAAGTCCACTAAAAATTTGATTGCAAGAAGGTGAATTGGCCCAAATTTTGGCCAATATGGGTGAGTATATTAAACCCCGGAGCCTGCTCAACCACAATATTGAGGTAGGGCAATCACAGGAGCACTCTGCTCATAGTAAGAGTGCATTTGAGGAGATGAATGACGAGGAAGAAGAAGAAGCACAATCACAGGAACACTCTGCTCATAATAAGAGTGCATCCGAGGAGATGAATGGCGAGGAAGAAGAAGAAGTAGAATTCACTCGGGAAGTGGCAGATCAAACCAGGGTTACCTCCCTTGAGGAACCTAATCAAGATGACGAGAACACTAAAGAAGTGTTCCAAATAGAAAATATGGAAATAAGCCAGGGCGAGGGCATAGTCCCTGAAGAACAAAACCCAACTGAGCAACCAAGTCTAGTCAAGGAAACAACTATTCCTCCCAAGAAAAAGAAGAAGACGATGAATGAAATCAAGAGGTTACGAAAGGAATAGAAAAGGCTACTAAATGTAGTAAAACAACTCAAACAGTAGATAAGTGTTACACAGTAATTTGTCACTGTCTCCTTGTCAGTCTCCCTACTGTGTCATGAAATCAAATCCATCATGCTCATGTTCTCTGAATTGGCCAAATAACCCTCTATGCCAAAGTTTATTTGATCATCGCGACTGTTATTGAAATAACTGCGCTGACTGGCGGCTTCTAGTGCAACTGATGCGCTGCCAGTGCGGAAGCACACGGGTTTTCCGCGCTAGTCGAATTTCATACCCAGCGCATCCTCTGTTTGTATTAAATCGCACTGACATAGTTTCCCCTGTCACTGAGATGCGACGTCAGTGCGCCAGTCCAGTTATTCACTCGCGTTGATCCTGTTTAGGCGAATTTGTTCTAACAACCAACCTTCTAGATGACTCCAGACCTGGTTGTTGGCCTTGTGAATGTCGTCCTCCCTTCTATGGCATGTTTGTTCATCATATGAGCCACCTTTCTTGGAGATAAGCTTATCCTTCCACCATTCATGGAGACTCCTTCTCCTATATAAGCCTCCACCATTGCCGTGAGAAGCTAGTTTGTGGGATATAGTTTTTGACATAGAGGAATTCATAGTGTTTTAGTGCTGCTCCTAATAGGCAGTTGGTGTGTTAAGTGTGGATTGCTAGAGAGCTTAAGGAAGGTTGTGAAGTCTTGTTGCCTTGTGTGAGAGGTAGAGTTGTTTGTCTTGGGAGATCTGCCTCCAAGGGTGAATGCTTATGAGACTTGCTGGCTGGACCCCCTTGAGAAGGACTCAACATCAGAACATTGGTTGTACCTTTCTCTGTTTTTGATTAATAAAAGATAGATTAATACTGTTATGGTTCCATTCTCCTTTCTCTGTTTTTGATTAATAAAAGATAGATTAATACTGTTATGGTTCCATTCTCATTTGTCTTGTAATGGTTAATGTGAATTACATCCTTTCTGACCGATGTATAGTTGCTTTTACTAGATTTCACGCTTGTGTTTGTTTTCTCTTTGCATGTGCAGGTGTTCATCCACGAGGATAGTGGAGGATCGTGACCAACCAGAGCAAAGGAGCGAGAGCAGCATCTATTCATCAAACAATAGCGCTGGAATTCAAGTAGGTTTTCATTGCCCACTTTTTAATTGAAACTAGGAGCTTGCATAGTAGCATTGATTGATTATTGCTAGACCCGTTCTGGGCTAGTAGGGATCGCCTCTATCCGTAGAGGTGATTTACCTCTCCAACAATTTGGCGACTCCGCTGGGGACGTTGCTTGTGTCTTTTGTTGTTCATCCTTGTTTTGAGTTTGATTATTATTCTCTTGTCAAAGATTAGGGATTAGTTTTCTGTTTTTGATTTCCTGGTCCACTCTGGGAAATGCCTTAATTGTTTTAAAAGCTATTACCTTGGCTTGGGACCTTTTGGTTTGATTTTGCCTATTTTTTAGCCTCAATGCGGTTTATATCAAAACAGTCGCGCTGACATCGCGTATCTATTTCTTTGACTTCACTGTCATCGTGCTTGTGCGTTTAACAGTCGCGCTGACCTTGTTTTCGAGCCAACGCTCTTAATCCGTGTCCTTCCGCGCTGACAGCGCAAAGTTGCTACGCGTGTTGTTTGGTCAGCGCTTAGTTGCTGAGGGTCACCCGCGCTGATCCTGTAGAATTGAATTTTGTTCAATTTTGCCTCCTGAACCTGTTGGTTTGACTTTCCCCTGCTCTTTCCACCTGGTTTATGACTTGGTTTATGTTGCCTGAACTGTGAGATACTTGCTTGTGAAGTCTTGTTCTGCAAGCGTTCGTTTGTTGCTTGCTTTTTGGTTTTGCAAAACCTTCCTCTTCGCTTTCGCTACTTGGTTTGTATTTTGCCTTGACTTTTACAGTTGCTGGAATGTGTTGAATCCCTGTTTGACTGGTTTTAACTCCCGTCCTCCGGGTGTTTGCTTTTCTCTATTGATTTCGCACCCTAGCCCTAGGGCATCTAGTGGCCGTGTGTGTGTCAAGACTTCCGTGGGATCTTGTTTTCTTGTTTGACCAGCCAACTTTAGATTTGCTTTTCACATTTGCTCGGTGATTATTAAAAGTGTTTTGGTTGTGTTCCAAGCGATTTGCTTCCTCCTTGTTTGAATTCCTTTTTGTCTTGCTGAGCTTAGATCACATAACTCATACAAGCCTTAGTTTTTCCTTTGATTTGGAAAACTGCTTTGGTGTCTTGGGAACTTTGTGTCTTCATTGAGTGAGTTTTATTTCTTTTGCTCGGTGTTTCTGTCTCTCAAAATTCGGTTTAAGTGCTTTGTGCCATCGAAAAGAAAATCAAACTAATATCTTTTGCATTGAATAGTTGAAAAGGAAAAGAACATTTCGTTGATTTGTATTTTCGAAAGAAAAGTTTCGTTTCCTTGCCATTAGCTACATTAGATTGTTTGATTGCTTGTGTTAATTTTGTTTGATCGGAAAATTCCTAACCTTCTCATAGTTAGAATTCATCAAACGAAATGATGTTCTTTGGCATGTAGTTTGCATCTAAGTAATTGTGAGAGATCATATGGTAGGACCTGAAATCAAAACTTAATTCAAGATCAACCGTAAAATAAACCGAATTTACCTAAAAAAGCATTGGAACTTAACGCAAATATCTAGAGGTCTAGGCTAGAGATGTGCTCCGGCATCGTTAAACCTAGTCACTCTTGCTTTCGCATTTAGGTTGGGTGATTCCTCCTGGTGTGATTCAATTGTGGTCTAGCACGGATTTGGACTCCCACGTACCGTCACGTATATATGGGGAGACTCCACTAGGTTTGCATCCTTTATCCATAGGAAGTCGAGTCTGCTGCCTTGTGAGCCGTAACGCACTAAACACAACATTCGGGAAGATTGACTGCAGTATGGAAAGTCCTTGGTTCTCATACGATTGCCAAGGTGTATAAGCAGTTTTACGGATTGCTTGGTAAACCCTTTGCTTAGAATCTCCAGAGTAGTCACTTTTGATCCTTTTCGGACTCCCTAAAGAAAAGTGTAAGTGAGTGTCTTTCACTTCTGCTCATTAAACATTGAGAGACTAGAGTCATCTTTTTTCTTTTTCTCGACTCTTGAAACATGAAAAGGTCAAGTTCAGTTCCTGTGTCTTAAAAATTTATTCGGCCACGATAACATTACTTGGTTAGATCTTGTGTGCGTTTAGTTTTGAGTAGGGTCTCTTATCGTTAGCTTGCTTAGGGTCTTTGTTTGATCATCCTGGCGGATCCATCAACTCCGTCTCCTGTCCCAAGTGACCAAGGGTCTCCATCTTCTATTGCCCCTGAAACACCGGTTTGTGATGCTCTTCCCATTGTTTCGAGCATCCAACCGTTGAATTCTCGAGCTCCAGAGGACGATTTCTACAAGTTTTCTTGGAACCCTGTTTGGGAGCCCTCTGAAGAGGATTTTCCCGCCACTCCTGTCGGTGTCCCATCTCCGATGGCTTCTTCCGATATGGGCGATGCTTCTCCTGTGTCGAGTGGCCCGTCCGTCATGTCGAGTATAGATACTCCCATTTCGGCGACATCCCCAATCATCTCTAAACCCTACACTGTCGCACCTTTGGGTATCACAGTGCCGGCGCGTTATAGATCCTTGAGGGATGCTATGAACGCTGCAGCTTCCTCTTCTGTTTGGGATCAAAACATTGTCCCTACCACAGGACCGTTTGTTTCCCAAGTTCACCATACTGCTGTTACAGCAGTCCCAACCAACCCGACCATTTGTGTCGTGGCGTCAACTCCAGTTGTTAGTGCCATCACAGCATCATCTGCTGTCACTTCTGCTGCAGGCCCGTCTCGAGGCCCAGCGCAAAGTGGTCAATCGACACATACTCCTAGAGTTGTGTACCCCGCAAGTGGTGCTCCTCCTGCTTCCGATCATATGACGGCAGAGGAGGCATATTTTCAGTACTTGCGTAATGTCCAGAGCCCAGATGGGCAAGGCCCATATTATGATCCTGAGAATCATTACTTATTTACCTCCTTGGCTGGAGTGCCTTATGATGAGGTTTCTGTTCCGTTGAACGTGGATTGGGGTACCACCGGGTATGGTGGTGGCCAGTACCATCAGGGACAAGGACAGCAAGGACCACCCTACCAGCATCAACAACCCTACTCGCAGCCTAATCATGGGCAGCAGTACGCTGGACAAAATTACCTAGGTCAACAGGGAGGCCCACAAGGAACACCCAATCAGGGAAAACCTTTGGTCTCTAGTGGTTCGGCTTTTACATATCTTGGGCAACCTTCTGAAAACCCGGGACAACCCAACGCTCAACAAGGTCAACCCGGTACCCAGCAGGGCTACCCTTCGGGGCAACCTTATGGGAACCAGGGACAACCTTATGGTTAGCAAGGTCAACCCAGAAACCAGCAAGGCAACCCTTCTGGGCAAGGGGGCCACCCTTACGTGCAGGAAGGCCAGCCTACCGCTCAGCAACCATCTGGTCAACAAGGACAATCCTCGGTTGCGGAAGGGCGGCCCCTCACTCAGCAAGCTCGACCTTCTGGGCGAATAGGGCCATCTCATATTCGACCAGGACAACCTTCTAACCAGACGGCTTAGCATGCAGGCGGGTACCAATCCCGGCCTCCTCTTTCAGGTGGGTATCAATCCCAACATCCGTATTCAGGTGGGTATCAATCCCAACCTCCTTATTCAGGCGGGTATCAATCCCAGCCTCCTTATTCAGGCGAGTATCAATCCCAGCCTCCTTATTCAAGCGGGTATCAATCCTAGCCTCCTTATTCAGGCGGGTATCAATCCCAGCCTCCTTATTCAGGCGGGTATCAATCCCAGCCTCCTTATTTAGGTGGTATCAATCCCAACCTCCTTATTCAGGTGGGTATCAATCCCAGCCTCCTTATTCAGGTGGGTATCAGGCCCAGCCTCCTTATTCGGGTGGGTATCAATCCCAACCCCCGCATTCAGGTGGGTATCAATCCCAACCTGGTCACCAAATGCCGCCTAGTTCCCAGGCTCAGTACGGATACCAGCAACCCCAGGGGCAAAATCAATATACCCCGTATCAAAATTACCAACAGCCGCAGGGTAATCCTTATCAAAATTATCAACAACCTGCTGGCCAGTATGGTAACCAATGGGGTGCTGCGGGGCAGAACCAGCAACTCGGTTCTGGAAATAACCCCTACGGTCAAAATCCTTCTGGACAAGGCCCATTTGGACCTGGCTCATCGGGACAAGGGCAATGGGGGCAACCAGGAACTGGATGGAATTCTGGTTCTACCTCGTATCTGGGACAAATGTCCTTTAATCCGCAACTACCATTTCTAGCGACGTTCTAACTGCCCAATGTGTAGAAGTTAACGAATGATCCCATTCTGCACAATCCACAGTCACCACCAGTTCGAACTAAGATACCTAGTGATTGTCCCAAATTTGATAGGAAGGCCGAGGAGGACCCTCAAGCTCATGTAATGACGTATCACTTATGGTGTTCGTCAAATTCATGGCTCGATGATTCGATTCAGCTTCCCCTCTTTCAGAGGACCACTGGTTCGACAGCTAAATGGTATATTGAATTGACCCGTGTGTCATTTCAAGATTTCAATTCGTTGGCCATGGCATTTTTGACTCATTTTCAGTTACCCATTCGGTATGAGATAGGGACTCACCTCCTTACGTCTCTTAAGCAGGATACTGCTACACATATCTCCGATCATATTCATGAATGGAGAAGGCGTCGTAGGTTGATCAAGTTCTGGATTCCTGATCAACTCCGCACCGACTGGTTCATGACTTCCTTTTTCCCCAAGATTGCACGGGACATTGCTATGGGAGCCTATGTAACTGAAGAGCAAGCGGTCGCGTGTGCTCAGTACCTAGACTTAGTTTATTCTCAGTCTGGTACTTTGTATGAGTACTTTCCGGACACCCCCAGGCCCAGTACATCCAAGGCTCCACCCAAGCCATCTGTCGATGGAGTCATCGGCTCTGTAAACCAGGCCCCTAAAAAATCATCGAACCCTGGGAAGCAAACGTCAAGTGCATCCAACGAAAACACTTCTCATGGTGTTTTAAATTCTGGTAACACTTCCGAGGTAAATGACGTCCAGTCCACCATGGTGGGCAAGGCCTCGAAAGGAAAGAAAAAGGAAAGGGGGAAAGGAAAAAATAAATCTGAGCAACCCAAGCAGGAATCCTCTAAACCTCCAGCCGAGGAAGGAGCTAAACACAAACCTAAGTATCCTTGCCTCATTTGTGAGGAGGATCACTACACTAAGGACTGCCCTAGGCAGTCCGAAGTTAGTCGTTTGTTGAAAGGTGCTCCTGGGGTCCCTGCGGTTATGAAAGAACCCTTTCCCTCTCAGCAAACTCATATGGTGGTTGACCCCTCTTCTTCTCCCTTCGGTTCCCAGGTCTTCATGGCTGGAACTATTCCTGTTCATATAACAACTCGAGCAAAGGAGTATCCATCGTCTGCCACGAAGGAGCCAGAGGTTCCCTCAAGTGCTCCTTCGTCCAGCTCAAGTCCCCTCCATATCGAGAGACCGAGTACTGAGACGACAATCCGACCCCCTCCCAAAGGGGTACTCAGAATGTCTTCTTATAATCCGAATGCTCGTGCTGCTCAGCACTATAACATCGTAGCAGACTTAGCACAGGCTTCGTCGGCTATGTCCACCTTAGAGGTCCTTCAGAGTTTCCCCCCCCAGAGGAAGTCCCTGCTATCGACCATCGATGGCAATGACCTAGCGGACTTGGATTTGATTACCTTCGACCTCGAGAGCCATGTTCCTCGACTGCCTCATCAGATCGCTTTCCTCATTCAAGTCGTCATCAATTCCAAAACGATCCATCATACAGTCATTGATGAGGGTGCATCAACCTGAATTATGTCTATTGCATGTTGGAAAGCCATCGGGTCTCTGACGCTGAGTCAGTCTCCAATGACCTTGGAAGCATTCGACGGGAGAGAATGTCGACCTTATGGTATTCTTCAATGACTACCAATTACCTTAGAAGGGAAGACTGTGGAAGTAAAAGTTGAGGTTGTGGACGCAAATCTCACATATAACCTCCTTCTGGGCTGGAGTTGGACGTACGCTATGCGTGTCGTGGCTTCATCCCTCTTCCGTGTCATTCGTTTCCCCCATCAGGGGAAAATTGTCACGGTCGACCAGCTCTCTTTCTTCGCTTCCTCTTCTGAGAGAAACGTACCATTCGTTGAGAATACCACCGTTCCTCTTGAGAGTGTGGGATCCGGGATTTTTAAGGACCCTACCCTCATGGGTGTCTTCTCCCTACCACCTCCGAGCCTTGCTTCACTTGCTTTGGTCTCGGCTCGCTCTGATCCTTCATCACACTCTGTTGCAACCCTCGGTCCCTCCACCCATGGGGGCACTGATCCTCTAGCTTGTAAACCCCGCTCGGCCGGGGGGCATGGGCAGATCATCGGTGCTGTTGATAATTTTATATGACAGGCCGAGCGATGCTTACATTATCTAGGCCAGTTATGCATCAGTGCGATAAGCAAAGCCCTGAAAAGGATTTGACTTGAAATGAGTATCATGTGAGCTCTTTATATTTTGTACATACATGTGCTTTCAGTGTGTTGTGTGTGTGTGCGTGTTTATTTGATTTTTGTCTTAGTGTGTCGGCGTGATTGCTGCTTATTGTGTCTTTTGCTTCTTGAACAGATGTCTGGATCACCTTACGTTGGTTTCGCTGATGGTGCTTCCCCAGTACTCGCAATCTTTCATCTGCGGCATGGGTGATCTACGATCCTCATGGTGAGTTAGTAGATATTCAAGGTGTGTGTCTAGGTTGTACAACAAACAATGTAGCTGAATATAGTGCTGTAATTGAATTATTAGCCGAGGCGATTAACCTTGGAATCCGCTCATTGGTTGTAAACCTAGATTTGCAGCTTGTAGTCCACCAGCTCAACGGACGATATTCCGTCAGAGATCATCGTATCTTAAGGTTGTATTTACGTGTTAAGTTATTGGAAAGAGATTTTGATTATATTACTTATCATCACATTCCAAGAAGACTTAATGCTGTGACTGATGCATTGGCTAATTATGTATTAGACAGACATTTG
>APFE030735952.1:0-63608 GCA_000404065.3 Pinus taeda | reverse complement strand
ATATATATATATATATATATATATATCGTGTGGCGCACTAAGGCGCTCAAAAAATAAGTGTACATGTCTAAAGTAAAGTCGATGTCCTCAGTACATCTGAGACGTATGTCTCTCAAAAACATCAGTGAAAAATGAATCCTAGGCATCTACTATGGTAGGTTATGCTCTCTGTAGCATGCCACTGCTCGTGCCACCCGCCTTAAAAGGCGGTGCATCCTGGGTTCCACCCCCACTGTATGAATCTAAGAAGCTATGGGGACCTCCTTGATCCCCTGGTAATCTGGCACTCCTGCCAGTAAGCCCTCAAGGTTATGCACCACAGTCTCCATCATGTCGCCTACTGGAGGAGCCAGGGCCAGGACCCCAGCGCCTTGTCCCTCTCTCCATGCCTCCGGAGCCAGACCAAGGGGTCTCGTGGGTCCCACATCTGCATATCGTAGCGTTTATCAGGACATGTACATGAAAACTTTAAAAACATTACAAAAGATAAAAATCAAAAAGAGATCAAGTGTTTTACCTCCATCATCCCAATGCTCTCCCGTAGGCAGTGGCATGTCGGGATAACCGCGGAAATCTATACCGGCATATGGCCAGTCCTCGACGAAGATGACCTGGCGATCTAGCCACTCTCAAAAGAAAACACCCCATGACACTGAGCGGCCGCCACCTCCACGCGGCATGACCCGGGCCCATCGAGTGGCCCTCGTCTCCCGCGAACTGCTAAGTGGATCCACAACCATATCCTGCAGCTGTAAGGTTGGCACCCGCTCAAACATGAGCGGAAGTAAGAGTGACCCATAGCCAAACTGCGTCGACTCTCCGCGTCGACAGTTGCTCAGTTGCCTCTTCATGCTGGCCATCACCGTTGCTGCCTAGTTGAATACAGTGGGTTGTAGACACTCGAGAGCTAGTAGTAAATGGGCCTTTGAGGCCTCGTGATTGGCCAAAATCCCTACTGCCCGGGTCACCATGAAGAGTATGGTGCGAAGGACCATGTCACCATCACCCACTGATGGAATACTCACCTTTCCACTCCGTGTTTTATGTGCCTGTGGACACACTCGAGCCATGAGCTGGTCAAGCATCTCGCCGCTGGGCCGTTGCCCCTCCAGAATGGGCATCACACCCCGACGTGACAACCTAGTCAAAAAGTAAATGTTCGTGGAATCGAACTTGATGTCACGACCTCGGATCATGAATTTCCTGTCAACTGGGTTCCAAGCTCTGATCAAGAGCTCCAGAAGGTCCGACTGTGCTCTCAGGCGTGGAGTGAGAAAAAATTTGAGAAATCCGCATGCCCACATTGCATTTCGGCATCCCGCATTGGCATAAGTGGCTATATCTTCATTATCGTGAGCCCTCTCTTGCCACACAAACGCCATTGCGTCCTGCATGACCACCAAAAAACGTTAGAGTGCTAACCATTGAAGTTTATCTGTTCAAAAACTTAAAAATTAAGCTTCGCGGCGCCAGCGCGACTGTTTTTAAGACAGTCGTGCTGATAATGGCGACCCTTTGTTTTTTCCTTGGGTCAGTGCGGAAGCACACAGGTTTTCCGCGCTGACCCGGGAGGTGGAGTGTGTAATAATAATCGATCAGCGCAGACCCGATGGGCAAATCCGCGCTGACCGAGAGCACACCAACGCTCAAAGAATTCGGCCAAACGGCCAAATCCCACGGTGGAAATGCTTAAAAAATTACTCAAAACAAAGCGCAGGGCAAGAGGAACCTACCTGGAACAAGCTGTCTGATGAATGGTGTCCGCATGGGGTGGAATTCGCTCTGTCACCTTCACAGCTCCACAACGTTCTCCAAGGACTAGAATGCTAACTATGGTAAAAAATGATTTTTACCCCCTATTTATGGTAAAAAATTCTTAATTGACTTTATCAAAATGGGTTTTTGTCATGTTTTACCATGGATTTAGTGCTAATGCCACTATGTTATGCCTTTATGCATGTTTTACTATGTTTTTTAACATATCGAACGGGGTTATGCGGGTGGTTTTCTTGTGCAGGTCCTCGGAACCGGCGAAGTCACAATGGTTCTATACGCACTTGGTCCCAAAAATGTCGTCTTTAAGCTCTTTTCTGACATAAAGCAAGAAAAGATAGCCGAGGCCCCTTTCAGCTCGTCAAAAGGAACGAGAGGCGGTCGCTTTTAAAGCTCTTTTTTCGACCATTTAAATTAACAAAGATCACCGGGTGTTTGTCGTTTCGCACTCGTTATTGGCTCTAAAACAACGTACTTTTGACCACTTTTTTACTTTTTCGGGTTAAAGTTCCTATTTACGAAAAGTACTCCTCGGTCGTAATGATTGGGCGGTTCTTTCGAGCATCGTTTTATACTTTTTCGGGCTCGAGAGACACAACTTTACGAAAAAGGACCCTCCCGGAGTTTTCTTTTCTGTTGTCTTTTCAAACTCTCTAAACAAGAAAAGACACTGAGTTCTTCCTTTGTCAGACTCGTTAAAACTTAATGACATCGGATTTCGTCAAAATGACGCTCCTCAAGCATATGTTATCCCCATCAAGCTTTTCATCCAAAAATAACCGGGGTACTCGCCAGAAATGGTGGGGGAAATAAAGGAATCATAATCGTCGTCATCAGCAATATGTTGCTCTTGAAGTTGGCCTCTGCAAGTATAACCTCCCTCCGATATCTCACATAAAACATATTGTCTCTTTCCGTCTCATGTCGATGATGTGGGAAACATTATGGCCCACCCTCAATGAAGAACACTTCCTGTCGACTTCAGCTCATTATCCAGGAAAGTGACCTAGAGACTCCCTTCAGGTACCTTGGAGCCTGCATGCCTCAATGGTAGGTTCTTCGTGTTCGACGCGAGGTTTTCATCATTGGCCTCCGATCGGATGACTCTATGGGTGTTCGACACCGGCTCATTCATTCGCACGCCGTGGATTGTACCTATATTACCTTGAGGACCGTCATCATTATTGGTGGCACCTCTCACGTCTGTTGACAGCTTTCATCATTGGCTGGTAATCAGACGATGTTCAAGCATGTTCGACTTCGACTCCTGTATTCACATGTTTGGACTTGTACTTCGTTCGGGTTTGGATGGAGCGCAAGACCCCGGTTCTAGTCTGCTGCAAACCAGGCTGCGATTTTGTGGATCATTATTACATGACTCATTGATGGATGGTTGCGCCCATACCTGAGTCTTTTAGGATGGCTGCAACCATACCTTTTATCATCATGGTCTCTTTAGCTAGGTGGCTGCGTCCATACCACAAACCTTCTTCGTATGTCTTTTGGATGGTTGCGCCCATGCCTAGACTACATGTAATCGAGATATCAGTTGTACCTACGTGC
Organism: Pinus taeda; assembly: GCA_000404065.3. Lineage (NCBI taxonomy): Eukaryota > Viridiplantae > Streptophyta > Pinopsida > Pinales > Pinaceae > Pinus > Pinus taeda. The sequence goes on along the minus strand of APFE030735952.1, from coordinate 60,272 downwards.
AGGTTCTTCCTGGTGGTGTTCCGGTTCAGCAGTTTTGTAAAGCATTTCACCCCTCCCACTCTCTCGGGCTTGATGCTTTAGGGGGCATCTATTACACAGTAATTTGTCACTGTCTCCCTGTCAGTCTCCCTACTGTGTCATGAAATCAAATCCATCATGCTCATGCTCTCTAAATTGGCCAAATGACCCTCTTTGCCAAAGTTTATTTCATCATCGCGACTGTTATTAAAGTAACCGCGCTGACTGGCGGCTGCTAGTGCAACTGATGCGCTGCCAGCGCGGAAGCACACGGGTTTTCCGCGCTAGTTGAATTTCATAGACAGCGCATCCTCTATTTGTATTAAGTCACGCTGACATAGTCTCCTCCGTTATCAAGACGCGACGTCAGCGCTCCAGTCCAGTTATACACCCGCGCTGATCCTGTTTGGGCGAGTTTGTTCTAACAGCCAGCCTTCCAGATGACTCCAGACCTGGTTGTTGGCCTTGTGAATGTTGCCGTCCCTTCTATGGCATGTCTGTTCATCATATGAGTCACCTTTCTTGGAGATAAGCTTATCCTTCCACCATTCATGGAGACTCCTTCTCCTATATAAGCCTCTACCATTGCCATGAGCAGCTAGTTTTTGGAGATAGTTTTTGACAGATTGGAATTCATAGTGTTTTAGTGCTGCTCCTAATAGGCAGTTGGTGTGTAAGTGTGGATTGCTAGAGAGCTTAAGGAAGGTTGTGAAGTCTTGTTGCCTTGTGTGAGAGAGAGAGTTGTTTGTCTTGGGAGATCTACCTTCAAGGGTGAATGCTTATGAGACTTGCTGGCTGGACCCTCTTGAGAAGGACTCAACATCAGAACATTGGTTGTACCTTTCTCTGATTTTGATTAATAAAAGATATATGTCTACTATTATGGTTCCATTCCCATTTGTCTTTGCAATGGTTAATGTGAATTACATCCTTTCTGACTGATGTATAGTTGCTTTTATTAGATTTCACGCTTGTGTTTGTTTTCTCTTTGCATGTGTAGGTGTCCATCCACGAGGATAGTGGAGGATCGTGACCGACCAGAGCAAAGGAGCGAGAGCGGCGTCTCTTCATCAAACAATAGTGCTAGAATCCAAGTAGGTGTTCATTTCCCACTTTTTAATTGCAACTAGGAGCTTGCATAGTGGCATTGATTGATTGTTGCTAGACCCGTTCTGGGCTAGTAGGGATCGCCTCTATCCGTAGAGGGGATTTACCTCTCCAACACCCATAATCATGTTCAGTCTGTCTATCGACCCAACTCAGGATGAGCAGCTAAGAAGTTAACTACTGCATTGGCCACACGTCGAAGAATGTAGACCCAATCCCGTGGTACTCCTACCACGCATCGCTACATCTCCTCAGGTAGGTCCTCTATGGCTATCATTAGTACCTAGTGAGTCAATCTCACCAAGTTTCTTTGGACTGCATATATGACCCTCTCTGTCTTAACTGCTACTTCTTCTGGACCCCTTCCACGATGCCTGTGCCTCGGAAATCCATCTAGTCTTACTGGACCCACATCTGGAACATGATCATTTTGTCAGTATTTTGTCCCATCAAAAGTATTTCTAAGTTCATTTCATATTTAAAAAAAAATCTTAAAAATTTACAAAAACTTAAAATTTTTTACCTATGGCTCCCCATGCTGCATTTGGTAGCAACACCAAGTCTGGATCTCCTTAGAAATCCATACCAGCATATGGGTAGTCGTCGACTGCGATGAGCTGTTGGTCCCACCGGATGAAAAAATCATCATCTAAAGTCATCCTCGGCACATCCCCGCCTCTGAGGCATTTCATCAAGTCAACCCATCTACCCATCCGTGGATCTCGCGGGCTACTGATAGAGACAGATACTTTGGGGCGTAGCCCAGGTACCTTCTCGAAGAAGAAGGAGCATAAAATAGTCCCATATCCAAAGTTCTTTTTTGACCCTTCTGAATGAAGGTCAGATGGCTCTTCATGTTGGTCAGAAGAGGTGTGCACCAGTCGAAAACCGTGGTTAGGCATTCGACTGCCAGGCTCATGGACACTTGTGAAGCCTGATGCAGTGAAGCTGATCTGTTTACCCTCGCAATGGTAAACAACAGAATGCTCAGAGATAAACTATCCATGTTTTTGATTGGAATCTGACTTCCAATCTTTTCCGGGTGCCCAGGATAGTATATATGTACATAGTCTTCTGCTGAAAGACTACTCCTTGTCCTGCTGGTCGAATGCACAACCTCCCCTCTTCAGGAGAGACTTGTAATAAAGTAGATGTCTTCCACCTCAATCCTGAGAGGCATCCGATCTATCATGAAGGCATCATCCTCTACACTCCAGTAGTGGATCAATAATTCGAGTAGGCATGTGTTGGCTTTCATGTTCAACATTTTGAAGAATTTCAACAAGCCGCACCCTCTCAATGCATCTAGTGCATTTTGATCGTTCATTACCTCATTGTCAATTGTGGTATGCTCTCTCTCTCTCTCTCTCTAGGTGATGGTCATCTTGAAAAAAATGAGTTTCAACCGTTAGATTATATGTTTGAACTTCAACTTGCGTACATGTGGGTTCCCTTTACACATAGTTGCATGTAGGGCTTTCGTATACGCGAGTTTATCATAACCAACTCACGTGTACACAGAGTTGGATTTTTTGGCATGACTTGCCATGGTCAAATCTTAATACAAACTTCTAAAAACTATCACAAAAAATTGCAAGCATGATTTGAGGGTTACTTGGTAACTTTGGCACGATTTGAACAGTCGAATTCTTCAGAGGCAAGTTTTCTCCTTTTTTGATCCACAACTTTTTTCCAAATAGAAATGAAAATTTTGTGAGTCTAAAAGTCAATATATAGCTTTCAAATTTCAATTTTTTTTTCTCAAAAATTGATTTTTTGTCTCATGAATTTTTTGACTTGTGGGCTTGGATTGTCGAGAATGGGTTATTGTTTCATGATATTTTGGGCACTTCTTCAAGATCCTATTTTGGTCACATGACCGCTGACCTGTCATGGCAGGTATCATTCACTTACTGGCATATAGATTAGGGAAACCATTTTTTCCATTGCATCTTGCATACTAGCCTCCGTTCAGCGATACATTAGCCATAGGGTTGACCCCACTGTGTCTTGGTTAGAAAACCATGCTCACTCGTCGATTTTTAAATCATGATCCGATGGTAGAGCCATCCTTTACATGGGCATCTTAGTTAGAACCTCATTGGCATTGTTTGCCCATGCTGTTATACTGAGTACGCTTGGGAGACCTCTTTAGTCTCACCATGACTTGTGCATTGAAGACACATTCTCCTTGCTTATACACTTATTTTTGGCCTTATACCCTAGAGGTTCCTTTGTGTTGAGTTATACTACTGCATTACATTTTGACTATTTTCACCTTTTAGCCTTGAGCCGACTCCACTTGGACTCGTGTTTAAGCCACTTATTTGACCATGTCTTTTGCAAAATCAACCATGCATTCAATTAGCTTCTGCAACTTGACACATCCTTTGACCCGTGGAAGGAACATCCCTTTGATATTCCTTGACCAGTTTCGCCTCCCTGCGTTAAGCATAGGATTGTTCCCATCCTAAGAACTAGATCATCTATTTCTCTGACACTCGTTCTTTCACTGTACTATAGCATTCTTTTATTCTTTTTCTAGCTTAAAGAAAAAGACAAAAAAATTATATATTCCAAAAAGAGCAGGAACGGGACAACATTTCCATATATTGTTGGCAGCTAGAGTCAGTCGTGTCTCCCTTGAACAAAGCACTCAAAAGAAGGTCTCTCCTCTATTTTTGGGTTAGATTTAGTTTGACTTAGGTATGCCTTAACCTTGTTATTGAGTCAGTTCTCCTCCGATTGGTTACCTCTTCCAATTATATGGAGAGTTCGCTCATGCCTCCTGCATGACGAACTTATACAAAGTTATCATATGCTGCCATAAAGTCATAATTGAGTCGTGCTTTTGTTCAAGGGAAGTAAGCCTGAGTCAGCTTTTCTGCGGTGTCCCTTGACCTATTTTTCAGTTAGCCATCCATGGTTGTCAGTTTCATTTTTGTCATCACATCAGTAATATTGGTCCTTTGCTCGTGCCGATTTGAGAAGGTCTCCATTAACTTCTTGCTAGCGGGTCTTTTCCTTGTCGACGGCGACATATTGCTCTGAGGGCAGGCCTAGAGCCGCACCCTAGCCTTATTTTCATTATTGATAGGTCAACTTGTGCTCAACATCGATCAGTATCATGGGTATTTGATTGAGTGGTTTCCCTTGTGTTCGACATCAGCATTCATTGTCACACATTAGGATTCATGCAGTGCCTTGGTTTCCATTTGACCCTATTGGTGGATTCCTTGCATTTGTGTTAGCTTTCATTATTGGTTGGTTTAGAGGGTTTCTATCGTGTGCTAGCTACATCTTGTGTACGCTAGAAACATGCTTCAGTTGGGTTACTACATCTTTTTCATCCGATTTCTTCCAGATTATTGGCCTATGGGTTACACTCGCACTAGATTGATGAAGGATGCCTTAATTCCTTCCTTCTAGCGGACCTTTTCTATTGACTATGACTCATTGCTCTGGGACAAAGATCTAGAGTCCATTTGGCGGTACCTTAGGGTTTGCAGTCATCAATGGCATATTCCTTCACTATCGATAGTGGGAAACCATCATTGTCCCCTGATTGATAGATTCTTCCAGGTGTTTGACTTCAGCTCATTCATTCGCACTTGTTAGATTGTACTGAGTACTTTGACTCTCATTATCATTATCGGTGAGTAGTCTCACGTTTGTTAATGGTATACATCAATGACCGGTAATCAAACAATTTCTCACATGATCGACCTCAGATCATTTATTCCCATTATGTAGAAATGTACCACGACGGTCAGTGAAGACCTCAGGTTGCATCAGCATGTTTTGGTTCACTTGTCAGTTGCTCCTGTTACTGCTAGTTGACACCATCCACCGTATATGTTGCAGTCCTTCATAGCAACATCTTATATCCTAGCATCTGAGTTGCGATGTAGTATCATTTTATTCCATCATGTTCATTTTGTACTATTGGGATCAGTTTTTGACATCAGTGATCAACTTCATCTTTTAGCTTCATTGATCATCTTCTTATATGTGATATTTAGACATGTACTTTTCGATCACGATCAGATGATCCATTATGTACTTTCAGTTCTTTATACTTGTATACATACTGGATCCGTTTATACTTGATATGCAGACATTCTTTACTTTCTCTGAGCATGGGTATGCCCGCCTTAGTCAACAGTTTCTTTTTTATCTCTTTTTGATGGCTTGGAAGGCTAAATTATGGTGAAGTCCTTCTTAGTTTCGATAGGATTCCTTTCCATATACTTAATACATTTTGGCCATCATGTACTCCTTTTAACCACATATATTGGGGGGCATCTATTATAGCTCCATTGACCACCCTTGGTATTTTTGATGCTTGGTTTATGGCCTAGAGCAACCCCTCCTTCCAGACTTGGTCCAAATATTTTTAAAACAATGTTTTATTCCTTGTTCACTACTTTTCCCTGAGATAAAAGAATGTACATGTGGGTTAGTCAATACCCAACCCACGTATATGTGTTAAAACACTTAAAAAATCAAATTTCCTTAATTATGGGCGGAGTTCATGGTTTTTACCTGTTGATTACCTTGTATTGCCCGTGACCCAACTGTTTCCCAACTAAAAAATGAATTGGGAGAACTATAAATAGACTTCTATGGGAAGGCCTTAAGGAAGAGAAGAGATAGAATTATTATACTGAGATTATCCCTGTGCTTCAAGCACTTCCCCAAGTTTCAGGAAACCCTTGTTTCCTTGAGTGTTGATATTCTCCCACTTGCTTGAGATAACATGGTATTGGTTATGGAAGGAGGGTGTTGAAGACTAGGACTTGACGGATCTAGAGGACGGTTCCACTTGGACCCAGAAGAAGAAGACCCAAGTGAATTCTCTACGTGTTAGTTATAGCTTTCTACAATAAAAAGAAATGTTGTCTTGTTCCTGAGATTAACTTTGTTTATGCATCAGATACTGTTGTAATTCATGTATGAATGTCATTTTGATGTATAACTAATCATTTTTCTTATATGATATAAAATTAATTTCATTAAAATGCTTTATCTATATGCTTCCCTGAATGTTCGAATTAGTTGATTTGTAGATTTGAAGATGATCAAGAGTTGCAGAGGGTCTGAAACCTGCTGGAACTACCCAAACGAAGGACATTCGGGTATGGTCACTATCACATAGTTCGTTTATATAAGCATGTTTCCTGAGTTGTACGAGTGTTTCTTACTGTAGTTTGCTCTTGCTCTGTTGGGGTTCCAACCCAAAGCCCTAGGGTACTTATTCCTGTAACAAGCCGGACATAAGATATATGAAGATTATGCATAGTTTGCAACAAAGTGTTGGTACAGGTACATGTGGTAGTACATGTATAGGTACAGGTGATAGTACAGGTACATGTGGTAGTACATGTATAGGTACAGGTGATAGTATAGGTACATGTAAAGGTAATGGTATAGGTACATGTACAGGTGCAGGTGCAGAGGATGTGGACTATTGCCTTACATCAGATGGATTGGTTAGATTCAAAGACAAGATATATGTGCCAGACAATAGTGATATCAAGAAGGTGATCTTGAGGGAGTTCCATGTGAAACCATATTCAGGTCACCCAGGTTATCATAAGACATTGACAATAGTGAAGATATTTTATTATTGGCTGAAACTAAAGAGGGATGTAGAAAAGTTTGTGGCTTGGTGTTTTCATTGTCAGCATGTGAAGGCAGAGTGTAAACACCCTAGTGGATTGCCACAACCGATTGAAATTCTAGAGTGGAAATGGGAAGTCATTTCCATGGACTTCATCACTGGTTTTCTGAGGATAGTGAGACAACATGATTCCATCATGGTTAATGTGGACAGGTTGACAAATGCTGAACATTTCATTCTGGTGATGTCTAGATTCTCAGCTAGTAGTGTCGCATAGGGATTCATTAGAGATGTGGTCAAATTGCATGGTTTTCCAAAGAATATTGTGTCATATAGGGATGCAAAGTTCACTTTCAAGTTTTAGAAGGATTTTTTGTAGGTTTGGGCCAAAGTTGGCCTTCATTACAACTTATCATCCGCAGACAAATGGACATATAGAGAGGGTCAACATGATATTAGAGGACATGTTGAGGATGTATGTGATGCATCAACAACAAAAGTGGGAAGATTATTTTCCACTGGTAGAGTTCGCTTACAACAACTGGTATTAAGAATATTTGAAGATGAGTCTGTTTGAGGCATTGTATGGGAAGAGTTGCAATAATCCTATCAGTTGTAGTGATCTAGTTAACAGGGTGTTTATTGGACTAGACATGCTGACAGACATGGAACAAGAAATGCAGGTGATCAAGAAGAATCTAAAGGTAGGACAAGATAGGTAGAAGAGATATGAAAATCGGAACAAGTTGTCAAGGAGTTCCAAGTTGGGGAACATGTGTACTTACATATCAAACCAAAGAAGATCTCCTTATGGATTGGATCATGTGTCAAGCTGGCACCACAGCTTTGTGTACCCTTCAGTATCATTGAGATGATTGGGCTAGTAGTATATTGACTTGCATTTCCCATGATAGTGAAATTCCATGATGTTTTCCATGTGTCATTTCTTAAGAAGTATGTTAAATATGTTGATCATGTGATTGATTGGTTTTTATTGCACGTGGAACCAAATGGAGAATTCTAGCTGGAGCCTCAATGTATATTGCAGAAAAAGGTTCTCATGCTCAGGAACTGAGCAATCGAGCATGTTAAAGTGCAGTGGAAGCAATTTGGGCCCAATGAAGCTACATGGGAGATGGCAGATTAGATGCGGGTTATGTATCCTTCCTTATTTTCCAGTTGAGGCAAAGCATTTTTGGTATGGCTTTTGTTATATTCTTTGGTATATGTTTTGGTGATGTTTCTATATGTACATATGTATATGGATGTAAATACCACCACGAGCTATGTTATAAAGCTCCAATAAGTGGTATGGGTGTCATGTCATTATGATGTTATGTTGTTATGTTTTCATGTTGGTTTGCTTCTCAATAGGTTGATCATTGTAAATACTACATCGAGCTAAGTTATAAAGATCCATCGACAATATATTTTTCTTACAATAGTTTTGTGGTTATAGGTGTTGTTGAACACCGAGGACGGTGTTCCCCTAAGGGGAACGGTTCTATAACAACCCTGGTGAAAATTCCATGTAATAAAAGTTAATAAAGGAAAAATAATAACAACGGTTGATGGGACACTTATTCCAAGCTGAATTTTGGGCAAGACTTCCTAGTGTGGGTGTTCATTTGGTTATTAATGGCTAAGGAAATTGGAAAATGCAATGACAAAGGCTTTGGAAAGGAAAAATGGAATTTTTGGCACATTTATTTATGAAAATAATGGAAATTAGAAGAAAAGGGAGGTGAAAGGTCATAGGTTGCATGTGAGGAGGAAAATGAACGAAAATAATGGAAAGTGAAGAATATAGAGGCCTAATTCATAAAAAGGCTTCTGAGGATCAGTTGGTAACCTTTTTTTAGTTCAGTTTTGGAGCTCCCTCATTATTCTCTCTCTCTCTCTTACTCTCGGATACTGAGAGGTTTTCTTGGAGTACTCTTGGAGGGTGTTCCATACTTGGATTTTTGGAGCAAGAAGGAAAAGGAAGAGCACGAAAGCACAAGAGGACATCGATATCAACAACTAAAATGATATTTTCTTGCAGGTACCAAGTTGCATGTATGTTTTCCTCACTACTTTTGGCATGCATGGCATATGCATGTGGATTTTTGGTCATGATTTGTCATTGGCATGGAGGATTTCCTAGATTGATAGTGGATTGCCTAGCCTTGCCAATTCCTGGATAACCATGGAGATTGTGGGTTTATTTCCTTGTTTTGTTTTTGTTGGTTCTCATGTTTCCTTAGCTTGGGTTGATTTATTAGTTCCTCGAAGCCCTGTAGCAGCTTGGGTTGAGTTACTAGTCTTGGAATCCTTCGTTGGACAAACGCTCTGGAAGACCTTGGTGGGTTGGGTTACTAGCCCTGGAAGCCTTGGTTGGAAAAACGCTCTGGAAGCCCGACAATAGTTTTGGGTTGAGTTACTAGTTATGTAAGCCTTTTTTGGAATAAATGCTTTGGAAGCCCTAGAAGGCTTGGATAGGGACCAATCTGATGACGTTTTTGTGATGTCCGACCATGAGGTGGAATCATTGTTTGATGGGTTGAGGTCGATGGCCTTTGGAAGCCATGGATGGTTTTGGATTGATGTGTTCTATGAGATCCCATATTCATGCTTGGAATATGGCACACAGGTGAATGGATGAAGAGAGATATGGCTCAGCCATTCTATGGTTGGGTGGAACGTGGAAGTCCCATCCTGGGTTTGGATTTTGCATCATAAATATAAGGTTATTTCTCCTTGTATTTCCATGAGTATTATAATGGTTTATATGTGGATCATATGGCTATGATTTTATTGGGATTTCTATTGCTATTATGCTAGTTATACATATGTTTTATGACAGTAGCTATGTATGGATCTCATCATGTTTTTACTTGTAAATGAATGAGCAATGTATCTATGACCTAATGGATGAAATGATAGGAAATGTGTTGAGGTGTCACTGTCTCTTAGCAATTTGTAGCTAAGTATGACACCCCTATGCTCAGATATGTTATTTACACATGTAGATTACATATTCGTGACATGTTTGATGAAATGCCTGTCATGGCTAGTAGGGCTCTAGTCAAGGTCTTATTCAAGTAATTTATTTTGCATAGTCATTTCCTTATTATCTTACTGTTATGAAGATGTCATTCTATTATGGGTAGTCCCCTAAGCTCTCAACATGAAAAAGTGGCTCCAATCCCGGGGATGCTGGCACAACACTATGAAAAAAATTCCCTGGATGCTGGCATCTAGGTCTATGAGAGAATACAAAGGTCCCTGTCAACTCCCTGAGCACTAGTATGCCCATAGCATGAGACTTTCCAAAGGTTAAGTGGTCCAAAAACTCAATGCGATGTAGGGGTTGGTTGGAAGAAATGTTGGATTGGTTCCTAAGGGTCCTAATGCTGATGTTGAATGTCTGTATGGCTTGTTTTCATCGGTTCCACTTCCTTAACTTGATGTAGGAGATCGAGTCATATCATAGTGGCCTCTCTTCACATGTTTACCATGGCTAGTTGGTTGCTTGGGTAGATGTGGGAGGAGGCTGTTACAATGATAACGACATTTGTTAACATCTACTCTTCCATTACTTGCCTTTATCCCACATTTAGACTGTTCCACTTTCCAAACACAACCATAGCCACTCTAAAAACTTATTAAAGATGGGAGGCACAAGAATTTGTAGATAACTTGTTGAATAATTACTACAAAAATATCAACACATTACAAAATTGTTTGAATATGTTAGCTTGATGGAGTATATTCATAGATTATAGGGGTATGAAGAAGGGATAGCTCTAGATTTCTCCATGCATTTTAGGGAGGGAAAATTTGAGGTAGTAGGGGTAATGGTGCATGCGACAGAAGAAGAAATTGCAAAAATGATGAGGTTACCCCAAATGAGCAAACAATGGTATGCCCCCCAAAAAACCCAACGTGATGTTTTGTGGAAATTCCATGAGGTAGGTGAACAACTGGAGAGGAACAACATGAGATTTGAGAGGAAGGCATTATCACGACCCTGTGATGATGTTGCATTCCTTGTCCAAAGATTTATCATGTGCAAAGGTAGGTATGTAGTTGTTTATCAACAAAACATCGGATTGTTAGACCATTTGCATCATGGTAGGCTAGTTAACATGCCTTTTTTTCTTGTGAAAACCCTAGAGCATATGGCCCAATTGGTACAAAAATCTAAGCGGCCATTGGAAACCATATCCCACTATGGCCTCATTAAACTTTTGGTGGTTAGTGTGCTAGAAAAGGAAGGTAGAACTTTGGATGACATAGTTGGAAGGCTATTGCATGCAGATGTTTCTACTCCGCTAGAGGATGCCCTAGTAGTTGCAACTCCGCTACATGACCTCACAACTGCAACTATGCCTGATGACCTTATAGCTACAACAATTCCCACAGTACCTTGCCATATGGAAAACAAGCTGCTGAATGTTGAAATTACGAGGGTTCCTGAGGATTCTGTTGCTAATTCACCACATAAAGGAGACAAAAAAGATGATAATAATGATGTATAAATATTGGGGAGTAAACCTGCCACCAGAAGATTAAGAGGATATAGGAAGTTCTTGACAATAGTGCCAATAGCTGTTGAAAATGTAGCAAGAAATCTTAAATTAATTTTGTCCTTGAATTATATTAGGAGGAAAATTATAATTCCACATCACAAGAAAACTTTTAAGAGTTAACTAAGTTAATTTGACTTAGTTGGCTCAGATAATTTGGGTTGAGGGTCTAACTAGAGTCATGTATAGTGTCTCCTACATTATAGGAGCCTTGGCTCAATTTATTTTGAATTGTAATTAATTAATTATGTCTAATTGAGTTAAAGTCAATTAAACTAGTTCCAACTGTTGGAGGAACTAGTGGGAGTTCTAGTAGTGTGGTGCTTCTTGAAGTGCAATGTGGTGATGCCTGAAGTGTAGTGTGGTGTTGCCTAAAGTGCAGTGTGGTGCTACCTGAAGTGCAGTGTGGTGCTACTCGAAGTGCAGTGTGGTGCTGCCTGAAGTCGAGTGTGTTATTGTCTATAGTAATCAACCAATAAATTGAAGATTCACTCATAATTAACTCATGCATTTCATATCATAGAAAGACCCAGTTAATATTGGAGTTCAAGGATAGTGTACTATTAGTTGTATACTTATTTGAATTGTACAGATGGTGCATGTAGTAAGAGGAAGAGACTAAAGGGACTGCACAATCCAATGGAGAAAAAATCCTATTAAATAGGGGCCTAATTCCTCATTGAACAACTCAAGGAAGTAGGATCTTTGAAGGTTAGGAAATTTGCTAAGTGTTGGCCAGAGTTAGCCTAGGAATCTGTGAGGTAGATAGAGATAGTGTAGAGGTTGCTCGGTCTTGAGAAAAGCATTGTAATCTTCACATATTTTCTAACTAATGCAATATACAGATAGCAGGGTTTTTTAGTTGTGGATTTCCCGAGGAAATCATTGTGTTATGTGTTGATTGAATTCTTTCTCTTGTATGCTTTGTAATCTCACGATCATTTTATTTTTTTCACTAATGATTAGAGTAGATTCAAGTCTATTGTTTTAGCATATTACAATTAGCAATTTGAATCTACAAGGAATTTCTACAATGGTATCGAAGCTAGAATCACTATAGAGTAGGATTCACATTAAAAATAGTCATTAAAGTCCTCATGTATAGTGATCATTGAAGAACTAATGAGATGTTAGGAGGTAGAGTTATGGAACCCTAGTTGAGGGTAGATCAAGAAGACCCTATGTGCATACTTCTTAATGGATCTAGAAGGTTGCTAGCAGTCAAATCAGCGAGCCAATGTTTAGTGACAAAAAAAGGAGTTGTGATAATTAATATTGGCATAATTAGGAGCAAAGTTATTTTCCACAGGGAGATCGAGAATTAGAGGGAGAATCCCTATGAAGTCTAGTACTTTAGGATCTACAGAGACTAAACTCATTATTGCAGTAGTTGCAACAACAATGTGGAAGCCAAACAAGAGCAATAGTAGTAGCAATATGAGTAGATCAAATTTCACAATGCATGCAACCTTACCTCCAAGAGTGAGATGGGGCGATGTATATCCTTAGTCTCAGAATTGCAGAAATTTGGGCAGGGTCCATTGAGGTGTTTTTGCCTCATGGATCACTACCTTGCTATCAGGGCCCACAATATTTAGTAGCAGGAGGATCAATTTCAGTCAGATACTAAGGAGTGTAGAGAAAAGTTGAAAAAAGAGAAAGAGAATAAATATTAGAGTCAACAACGACACAATTTTCCCACTAGACAGTTGTAGATTGATTTAGTGAACATTATTTATTATTTATTTATTCTTAGTTACAGATGTTTCAGTAGCAACAACAACAGTGAGACGTGTTACGTGAAATACATTCCAAAGGTGCTATATCTGGGTAGACATGAATCCCTTTCTTGCTGAGAGGGAGTTTTGAAAATGCAGCAAGAAATTCCTAAATTAATTTTGTTCTTGAATTAAATTAGGAGGAAAATTGTAATTCCACATCACAAGACAACTTGTAAGAGTTAACTAAGTGAATTTGACTTAGTTAGCTCAGTTAATTCAAGTTGAGGGTCTAACTAGAATCATGTAGAGTGTCTCCTACATTATAAGATCCTTGGTTGAGTTTATTTTGAGTTTTAATTAATTAATTCAGTGTAATTGAGTTAAAGTTAGTTAAACTAGTTCCAACTATTGCAGGAACTAGTGGGAGGTATAGTAGTGTGGTGCTTCTTGAAGTGTAGTGTGGTGCTGCCTGAAGTTGAGTGTGGTGTTGCCTATATTGATCAACTGGTAAAAATAAGATTCACTCGTAATTAACTCATGCATGTCAGATCAAAGAAAGACCTATTGACGATGTTGGACCTGCCAACATGTCAAGGGGATCTCCCCTGTAAGAAGTCCCAATTAGACCTCAGACCGTTTGGTGTAGGAGTCCCAGCAGTGGGTTATGAGGTAATGCCTTGACTACGATGTCACACGGAGGAAAGTAAGATAATTTTGTCAGTAGCAAGGGTGTGACCACTGCAGTGAGTTAAGGAAGGTGTATGAGAGGTTCTAACACTGGTGGGTTGAGATGAGGGTGAAGGTGAGTTCTAGGTTGAAAGGGATTAGTCGTCACTCAGCTGGAACACACGACACAAAAGGACATACATATCTTCTGGTGGAGTATTCCTCTCGGATGCGGTAGTCACAACATACAAGGTAATATAACACATACAACACTCATAGATCAGTCTGAACAATTGCAACAATTGTTACAGCAAGGTTCATGTGAAAGGTTTGTTTGATGTCCGATAGAGTAGTCGACACAGACAGGACAACATTAATAGAATATACAACACATTTGCAACAATATTCATATAATTTCATACGAATAAGTTCATACACAAATACGTAAGTTAAACGACATATATCATTAAGGAAACCACAATAGTCCAACTACAATAACAACATATGCATGAAAATGTGTTGGCTCTTATTATATAAAGAAGTGTAATTTCCAATCATACAATACATCCATGTAAACCTGCTAGCCCCAACATTGAAATGTTATAGCCACATCCACCTGCTCCTCGAAAGAGATGTACTAGCTCCATGCAGTGGAGAAGCCAAGACACATTACAATAATGTCCAAGCTTTCTTCAAGGTAGTATTAATAGAAGCTTGGCTAACCAAAAGCCCATACAATGAATTATGAGGGACTATTTATAGCAAAGGGTGGGGTGACCCTTGACATTCCACTTTGTGACAGTTCAACTACCCTCATGACTCTTCACCTACTCTATGACTGTTACATCCAACTATTGCCACTTGACTTACACTGGACATGACTCAATGTTACAATGCACATGTACTCATGTGAGACAACATGGCTTGAGAAAGCCATGCAAGACATCACTGACACTCAGTCCACTGTGAATTGACCAAATTTTTGACATGCTTGTGATGGTGAAGGTGGCAAGCTGATGCCAAGCTTGGTCGTCCATGATGGTGTGCATGCGCCTCATGGTGACATCTTGCTGAAGAGAACTTTTGCCTCCATTGCAACCAGTGCATTGATTTGGCTCCTTCATCCAACTCATCTGCTAACATGTGCATGGTCTTCTTGGGTGTGGCTGAACCGATAACACACTATTGCATAGTGTCCGTGCTAATCTTCAAGTGTGGCTAGTGGTCATGTGCATCAACGTGTTGAAGTACATGTTCAACTTCAGTTGGACTTGCTTCTTGTCTTTTCCTTGTAAGTGTGTTGAATGGGTTGGATTGAATGCATGTGCACAATGATATGCATGATGCTAAATCCCTTGCATTATATCAACAACGCTGCCCACCATATCTTCTCCGTGTCAGCTGCTGGGATGGATATTTAACTTGTACGGACACAATTTCATCTGCAAATGCATGTTGCGCCCACTGCTGTTCCTGATCCTGCTGCAACTCATTCGTCTATCTGTGCAGCTTCATGTTCTTCCTTGAGTTTCTACTTTGGCACATGCAACTCCTTCTTCGTTCCATTCTCTATCTTTGCGCGACCTTCATGTCGCACCATCACCTCATAGCCTGAGTCTCCAAGGTTGCTTTCATTATCAGTGGATCTGCTTGATCTTGCAACTTTGTTCCACCTCTCTGTTGACAACAACCTTCCTCTTGCATTCGCTGTGTTTGTTGCATTCACTGTGTTCACTGCATTCACTGTGTTTGCTACATTTGTTATGCTTCTTTCAATTGTTGTTCATGATGTTGCTCGTTGTGCTGCTGCTTCTTGGTGTCCTTGTATATGAACAAATTGATGTCTTCGTGAGTAGGCAAGCTCATAGACACTTGATTGAATGCATCCTCAAGTGTGCTCTGAATAGTGTCTTCGACTCTTCTCTCTTGGAAACCATTGTACTTGCACTTATGAGAGGCAGATGAGCACTTGAAATACTAGGGACATGACAACACTCATGGCAAGCAATTTTTCAGTCGAAAACCAAAATGAACTTTGAGAACTCATTTGCAACATACCTGTGTGATTGATCATGAAGGTTGCGCAATTTTGGCTGGGAGGTCAGGAGACCAACTACCAAGACTGCACAAGGTATAGTCTAGGATGCTGGGAGACTGGATGACTACGGGAATTGTCCAATGCACAGTCCAGTTTGGCTACTAACTGCTGGGATTGTGCAATGTGCAATTCCAGCTGGGAAGGACTGTTGGCCTAGGGACAGATTTGTGCAATTTCTTGGGCCAAGCAGCCACTGTCCTCTAGAAATGTGCACAAATGTCCTGGAGGCTAGTGCTGGGTAGGAATGCACAAATATAGAGAGGAAGGTGAGCTTTCCTTCCCCAGATTGCGTAATGCAGCCTTGGTGAAGATAGAGTTCGAGACAAGGTTGGCCCGACTCGTCGACGGGCAACCGAAAGCAACTAAGATAGTAAATGTATGGTGACACTAAGTGATAGAAGAAATGATTGATAGTGCATGCAATACATGAATGAAAGATTCAACAAACAAATCAACATGCATGTGGGTGAGGCAGTTCACCGGTTAGGTGAACGTTTGTGAAAAACAATTTCATGTGTGCGACAACAATGGGATAGCAACGAATATTGAAACAAAGCTAGGACAAGATAGTATACATGTAAATGACAACAAGTGTTCAAAGAAATCAAGCAAACAATACTCCCACAAGCGAAAACACAAAAAGTGACAGAAATGTAGCACAAGGCATGGGAGGTCGGCTTACCCCAAAACAGCTGAGCTGAATGTGCCCACTGCTCCTAGATGTTATGTGGGATGTAAAAGATGAAAGGTTGATGTGAGGAATGATCTTTGAAACATTCGGTTGATGAGTTTTGATAACATCTAGGTTGTGATGTGCATGCTACAAATCTAGGGGAAGCAACACTTGGTGGGAGGTTTTTGAATGGCTCCTTGCATGTAACCTCCAACTGCTAAACATATATCCTTGAGACAAGGGATGCCTTTGCATGTTGTCTTAGGAGAAGCAACCTATGCATGCAAGTCTGCTTTTCTCGGTCCCGGAGGTAACTGGTCAAATCAGTTGCACATGTAAGAGGTTATTTGACTGCTTGAAGGAAATGCGCATGTCTGGCTAGGAGCTGGGCTACCTGCCCAGGAGAGTCGCACAACTTCTAGGTAGAGCAGATGATTGCTACCTAGATTTGTGCAAATTTTGGGCTAAGTAGCCTTGCTGGGGGAATTTACACAAATCCTGCTGGGGGTGTTGGCATGAAGGATTGCGCAATCCTGGAGCCTAATAGGCTTCCAGAGAGGATTGGGCAATTTCTGGAGGGAAGGCTAGGTGCCCTCCAAAAATGCACAATTTTCAAGGGGAAGATGCTCAACTTGCAGTTGGACCAAGTCCGAGTGAACAACCTGTGAGGGGAATGGATCAAGCTGTGACCGATAGGCTGCCTTTGTGCAAGAAAGACACTGAAGCTTGTGAACTTGACGAAGTAAGGTAAGCTGCTGTGAAGGTTGGAAGGGAGGCTCCAAAATGAGGCTAAGCCAAAATTTTGAAGGGTGGTTGTATCCGCTATAACACTTAGCGAAACACTGGTAGAACTCTATCTCTCTGAATGAACCTTGTTCGTGAAAAGAAATTCTAACACCTCTAGAAGTATTGTTTAGTTGTCAACTCATCTTTGTTTCACACTAACTTGATTGAAAGATGTAGCTTCTGCCAAACCCTTGGTTGATTGACACACATTCCAAGCCAAGGAAACACAGTTGTTTCAATTGGGGTTGAGGGGTATATAGGTGCACAAGCAATATAGTCACTAGAGTCTTAGTTTCATCTCTGGTGTTGATCCACTACTAGCAAGCTTGGATAGTACCCTGGTGGAGTCACATAGGAACACAATCATGGCTCCGCTGCCAGCGAGCCTGGTCAGTACCCCGGTGGAGTTACTTGCATCACCTCCCTATGCAGGAAGCCTTTCTCTTCTTTCACCTATTTCATTTTTCATTTTGTGACTTTTCATTTTTTTCATTTTCCACTGTGCATAACACTTATTCATTTCAGAGGCAGAAGAGGGATCCCAACTTATTGAGAGTAGAAGAGGTTGTTCCAGTAGAGAAGTAGTTTATTGTATCTCTGACATGCCTATTAATGTTTTCCCCCTCACTGTCGGGTCCCTATAATACTAGTGATTACCCCATTACTATTGTAGTTATACCCCTTATTAATATTGTTGTGCCCCTATTGCCCCCATATTGTTATTACTGTGCCCCATAGAATCCCTCTATTGTTATTTTGTGGCTTTATATTATTATTGTTTAGGTCGGCTAGATTATATTGTGACTCCTTAGACTCCTATATATAGAAAGGAGGTTTTGTCATTTGAATCATCCAAGAATTGTACATTTATGTAATGTAAAGGAGGTTGCCCCCTCGAAGAGGCTGAATTCTAAGGCGTTGATCTATCTCTTCTATATTTTCTTGAGTTGGTTTCATAACACTCACCTTACTCTACTTGATTGAGATGATAAGGGTTAACCCAAAAACAACCGACTAAAGAAGGTTACACTAGTTAGCGTGCAAGCGTTGTGTTTCACCAAGGTTCACTTCAAACAATACGTATTTTCCTTCGACGTATCATGGACTAAAAGTAACAGGCTCATCATACAGAGGCAAGATGATAGATAACCAAGTAGTAATAGTTGTACAAGCCCTCTTATACTTTACCCATCGTGCTTCAAGAGTCATACATGGTTTCATGCAAAGTAACCTATGAACGAAACAAGCAACTGACAAATAGCAAAGCAAAGTGAAAGCAGAAGCGAAAGTGAAAGCAAAGCAAATAAGCAAACAAGAAAGTAAACAAACCAACAATCAAAGCATGTAAGAAGACAAGCATGCAATCAAACATCTGAAAGAAAACACTACTCCTACTCCTACATTAATGGTGTATGGGCCTGATCACATGAAGTGATACTTCCAATGCAGCCATCGACACATTGGTCGACCCATATTGGTGAAGGCTTGGTCTGCGAGCAAGCGAGTTGTGTGAACCAACAAACAAGAAAGATATAACAACAAAGACATGCCCACTTCATGTTTCAAAGTGCCCACAGGACATAAGTGATTACAAGTGCACGATGGGCAGTCTGTGGACTTATCATGGTGATGGGTGACACTACGTGCAACTTTGAAGCACACGCACACTCTTGACTGGGACATGCAAGCAAATGAAAGAAACAAAGATATCTTTCATCGTGCATGAGTGCTTGCAATATAAGACTCCTCCAATGCATGAGCAATGGGATCGTGTAGTTCGAGTGGAGCAAGTGTGATCTGTGAGTGAGATGGATCTTCAATGCATACATATGAGTGATGAGGAGCCTTGGGTGATTGAATAGTTTCATGATCGGAAGTGAGACTAACCCCAAGAGGGCAAGGCCATGACATAACCATCAACTTGGGATGAAGTGCCTCAACAGTCTTGGGTGTCTCAACTTCATCATCAGGTTGATCATCATACACCGGTGGCTTTGAAAGATCAACTGCGATAGATTCATGATTGTGATAAAAAATGGAAGCAAATGGATCACAATTGCCATGATCAGAAAAGTCAATGAATTCTTCGACATTCTCATGATCAGATGAATCAAACAGAGGGGTAGATGAAAAGTGAACAAACTCATCCTCTGTGTTTGCGGAAAAGATAGATGAAGGATCAAGTGGATTTGAATGAGTAGCTTATCCTCTTTATCGAATGATGGACTAACATACGACGAGTCTTGCGAGTGATCAACAATGGGTGCATTTGTGGATGAAGACACACAGGCAAAGTCATGGATGGCAGGTTCACCAAAGAGGTTAGGAAAGAATGGAGGGGGCTTGGAGGGAAGGGAGTCATCCTTCACCGAGTGTTGATGTTCAAGCTCCCACTCATACTCTTCATGAATGACAACACATGTTGGTTGTGCAACACCAACTCCATCAATGGGTTGTTCCTTGTTCACAACAGGTGAAGAGTTCGGAATGGAAAAACACAAGACAACATCATCCAGAGGAACACCCAAGTGCGAAGACAGAGGTCGAAGAAAAGAATGCATATGAGAGCTTAAAGGACTCACAACCATATCTGCATGAAAATTGAGTGAAGTGATGTTGGGAGAGTGTGAAGGATGAACAGGTGTGTGACCATGATCCTCAACATCACTAGGCAATGGTGGAGTTCTTGAGTGAGAGGAAGGTGGATAGTTATTTGAGGCAATGACCACATCCACATGAGATTGCACAACTCCATCAATGAAGAATGTTGAGCGAGGCTTGATTTCAAACTTTCTCTTGGGACAGGTAGATTTCTTAAGGAAATACTCAAACTAATCCCAAAGATAAGAAAATTTCATCTAGCTCCTCAGAGCTTGAAACTGCAAGTCACAGAAGCACTGCCAAAAAATAATAATTGATTCATGCGGAGCCCTCCATTGCTTTAATAGTTTCCAGTCAAGATGGTCCGGATCAAAATGATATAACATGTCTTCAATAAGATCACATAAGTGCTCGAAATAGTGCACAGTGTCAGCTAGTAGGCTGAACACCCAATGAAATGGAGATTCGCGAAGTGTGTATGCAAGCAACAAACTGGCCTATTAGTCATAAAACTCATCTTCCCCATGAATCATGGAAAGAAATTTATGTAAGTGCTCAGGCCATGCCACTTCACCTTCATCATGATATGTGTGAGTGGACAAGAGATTGAAAAGCTTCATCGTGAAGGAGACATCTTCACGATTCGAAAAACACCGCAGGGGAAGAAGAGTGCAATGCTCCATGAAAGATGTGAAAAGGTTCAAAACTGGATGAGAGGACATAGCTTGTCATCAGGCCCTCCTTCTAGCACTAGAAATGTTGACGGTGCTAGACCCGCCAACATGTCAAGGGGATCTCCTCGGTAAGAAGTCCCAATTAGGCCTTAGATCATTTGGTGTAGGAGTCCCAATAGTGAGTTGTAAGGTAATTCCTTGACCGTGATGTCGCACAGAGACAAGTAAGATAACTCTGTTAGTAGCAAGGGTGTGACTGCTGCAGTGAGTCAAGGAAGGTGTATGAGAGGTTCTAACACAGGTGAGTTGATATGAGGGTGAAGGTGAGTTCTAGGTTGAAAGGGAATAGTCCCAACTTGGCTAGGAACACACAACACAAAAGGACATACACAACTTCTGGTGGAGCAGTCCACTTGGATGTGGTAGTCACAACATACAACGTAAGATAACACGTACAACACTCACGGATTAGTCTGAACGAGTGCAACAGTTGCTACAACAAGGTTCATGTCAAAGGTCTGTCTAATGTCCAGCATAGTAGCCAACATAGATGGGACAAAATTAACAACATATACAACACATTTGCAACAAGATTCATATAATTGCATACAAATTAGTTCATACACAAATATGTAAGTTAAACGACATATATCATTAAGGCAACTGGAGCAGTCCAACTATAATAACAACATATGCATGAAAATGTGTTGGCTCTTATTATATAAAGAAGTTTAAGTTCCAATCATACAATACATCCATGTAAACCTGCTAGCCTCAATAGTGAAGTGTTATGGCCACATCTGCCTGCTCCTCCAAAGAGATGTACTAGCTTCATGCAATGCAGAAGCCAAGGCGCATTACAATCTGTCTAAGCTTTCTTCAAGGTAGTCTTAATAGAATCTTCACTGACCAAAAGCCCATACAATGAGTTATGAGGGACTATTTCTAGCAAAGGGTGGGGTGACCCTTGAAATTCCCCTTTGTGACAGTTCAACTACCCTCATGACTCTTCACTTACTCTATGACTGTTACATCCAACTATTGCCACTTGATTTACACTTGACATGACTCAACATTACAATGCACATGTACGCATGTGAGACAACATCGCTTGAGAAAGCCATGAAAGACATCATTGACACTCGGTCCACTGTGATGAGACCAAATATTTGACATGTTTGTGATGGTGAAGGTGGTGAGCTGATGCCAAGCTTGGTCATCCGTGATGGTGTGCATGTGCCTCATAGTGTGAACTTGTTGAAGTGAACTCTTGCCTCCATTGCAACGGTGCATTGGTTTGGTTCCTTCATTCAACTCATCTGATAACATGCACATGGTCTTCTTGGGTATGGCTAAAATAACAACACACTGATGCATAGTGTCTGTGTTGATCTTCAAGTGTGTGCTGGTGGTCATGCGCATCAACTTGCCGAGGTACATGTTC
Organism: Pinus taeda; assembly: GCA_000404065.3. Classification (NCBI taxonomy): domain Eukaryota; kingdom Viridiplantae; phylum Streptophyta; class Pinopsida; order Pinales; family Pinaceae; genus Pinus; species Pinus taeda. Next base: position 38,290 of record APFE030735952.1, on the reverse strand, counting down.
AGCTTCAGTTTGACTTGCTTCTTGTCTTCACCTTGGTGAGTGTGCTGAATGGGTTGGATTGCATGCATGCACACAATGACATGCATGTTGTTGAATCCCTTGCATACGATCAATAACACTGCCCACCATGTCTATTCTGTGTCAGTTGCTGGGATGTATATTTAACTTGTATGGGTGTAATTTCATGTGTGAGTGCACATTGTGTCCATTGTTGTTCCTGATCCTGCTGCAACTCATTTGTTTGTCTATGCAGCTTCATGTTCTTCCTTGAGTTGCTGCTTCGAAACATGCAACTCATTCTTTGTTCCATTCTCTATATTTGTGAAACCTTCATGTCACGGTGTCACCTCATAGCCCGAGTCTCCAAGTTTGATTTCATTATCAGTGGATCTGCTTGATCTTGCAACTTTGTTCTACCTTTGTGTTGTCAACAACCTTCCTCTTGCATTCATTGTGTTCACTGCATTGGGTATGCTGCTTTCAACTATTGTTCATGATGTTTCTCATTGTGATGATGCTGCTTGATGTCCTTGTCTATGAACAACTTGATGTCTTCGTGAGTAGGCAAGCTTATAGACACTTGATCGACTACATCCCCAAGTGTGCTTTGAACAATGTCTTCGAATCTGATCTCTTGGAAACCATTGTACCTACATTGCTAAATGGTAGATGAGCACTTGCAATACCTGGGGACATTGAAAAACTGATGGCAAGCAATTTTTCAGTCAAAAACCAAAATGAACTTTGCGAACTGATTTGCAACATACTTGTGTGACTCATCATGAAGGTTGCACAATTTCAGTCGGGATGTCAGGAGACCAACTGCCAAGATTGCATAAGGCACAGTCTGGGCTATTGGGACACTGTCTGACTACTGGAACTGCGCAATGCATAGTCCAGTCTAGCTGCTGACTGCTGGAACTGCACAATGCATAGTCCAGTTTGGCTGTTGACTGCTGGCCTAGGGATAGATTTGCACAATTTATTTGGCCAAGAAGCTACTCTCCTCTAGAAATGTGCAAAACAGTCATGGAGGCTAGTGCTAGGAAGGAATGCATAAATCTGGAGAGGAAGGTGAGCCTTCCTTCCCCAGATTGTGCAACGCAGCCTTGGTGAAGGTAGATTCCAGGCCAAGGTTGGCCCGACTTGCCAACGGGAAACTGAAAGCAACTAAGATAGTAAATGCATGGCGAAACTAAGTGATAGAAGAAGTGATTGACAGTGCATGGAAAACATGAATGAAAGATTCAATAAACAGATCAGCATGCATGTAGATGAGGTTGTTTGTTGATTGGGTGAACGTCCATGCAAAACAATTTCATGCATGCGACAACAGTGAGATAGCAATGAAAACTAAAACAGATCTAGGACAAGATAGTATACGTGTAAATGACAACAAGCATTCAAATAAATCAAGCAAACAATACTACCACAACCGAAAACACAAAAAGCGACAGAAATTCAGTGCAAGGCATGGGAAGCGGGCTTACCCCAAAACAGTTGAGTTGAATTTGCTGACTACCCCTAGATGTGAAGTGGGATGTGAAAGTTACAAGGTTGATGCGAGGAATGATCTTTGTAGCATCTGGTTGATGAGTTTTGATAACATCAAGGTTATGATGCACATGCCACAAATCTAGGGGAAGCGACACTTGATGGGAGGTTTCCTCATGGCTCCTTGCATGTCAGCTCCAACTCCTAAACATAGATCCTTGAGACAAGGGATGCCTTTGTATGCTACCTTAGGAGAAGTAGCCTATGCATGCAAGTCTCCTTTGCTCGGCCCCAGAGAGAATTGATCAACTCGGCTGCACATGTAAGAGGTTGTTCGACTACTTGAAGGAAATGCGCATTTATGGCTAGGAGCTAGGCTGACTTCCCAGGAGATTTGTGCAATTTCTGGGAAGAGCAGTTGACTGTTGCCCAAATTTGCACAAATTTTGGGTTGAGTAGCTTTGCTGGGGAAATTTTCTCAAATCCTGTTGGGGGTGTTGGTAGGCTAGATTGCGCAATCATGGAGTTCAGCAGGCTTCTAGAGAGGATTATGCAATTTTTGGAGGGAAGGTTAGTTGTGCTCCAAAAATGTGCAATTTTCAAGGGGAAGTTGCTCAACCTATAGTTAGACCAAGTCCAGGTGAACAGCCTGTGAGGGGAATGGATCAAGCTGTGAATAGGCTGCCTTTGTGCAAGAAATACACTAAAGCTTGTGAACTTGATGAAGCAAGGCAAGCTGCTGTAAAGGTTGGAAGGGAGGCTCCAAAATGAGGCTAAGGAAAAATTTTATAGGGTGGTTGTAGCCACTACAACAAGACCCAGTTGAGATTGGAGTTCATGGACAGTGTACTATCAGTTGTATAATCATCCAAATTGTGCAAATGGTGAATGTAGTTAGAGGAATATTCTAAAGGAACTGCGCAATCCAATGGAGGAAAATTCCTATTAAATATGGGCTTAATTTCTCATTGAACAACTTAAGGAAGTAGAAGCTTGGAAGGCTAGGAAATTGTGTAAGTGCTGGTCAGAGTCAACCGAGGAAGCTGTGAATCAAATAGAGATAATGTAGAGGTTTCTCGGGCTTGATAAAATCATTGTAATCTTTTGGTACTTTTTCACTAATGGAATATATAGATAACAGGGGTTTTTAGCTGTGGCTTTCCCCAGGAAATCATTATGTTATGCGTTGATTGAATTATTTCACTTGTATTCTTCGTGATTTCACGATCATTTGATTATTTCCACTAATGAGTAGAGTAGATTCAAGTATATTGTTTTAGCATATTACAATTAACAATTTGAATCTACAAGGAATTTCTACAATAGACAAGAAGAGGAAGGCAAAGAAACCCCAGGTTGTTGCACTTCTTGAAACCCTCCCTCTTATTACATAAAAAAAAGTGGATGAGGTTCCCTTGATTCTACACAAGAACATCTACAAGATGTATTGAAGGAATAAGGAGTCATGGAGCAAGGATGCATGGAACAAGGATTTGGCCACCTTATGAACACAAAAGAACTAGTAGAGGAGGTTTCTCTTGGTGATACAAAAGAAACACCACAAATAGAAATAAAACTACATGAGTACATACGAGAAGTAGCCCCTATGTATAGAGGAAAATCCATCACCTCAATTTCACTATTATATTGGAGCGACCATGAGGCCCAAGCAACCAAACCAAAATTGAAAAAGAAGTGTGTTAAAACAATAAGTACACCTTGATATCTTCCTCTATATATTTCAATGTTAAGGAAGAATAGGATTCTCCAAATGGAAAAAAATAACTTCAAAATAGGTAAAATACTAATAGATGACCTCAAAGAAAAAGAAAATTTTGAAAAAATAATTTACTTGGCCCAACTTGTAGAATCCCTAACCATTGGTGTCATAAATATACCTTCTCCTAGGTTCCAAGAAACTATACCCCTTGGAAAAAAGCATACCAATGACATTTCCATGCAAATAGAAGATTGAGAACATACATAGCTCATAATTCTACTTGTATAATAGGAAGGATGGTAGAGGACAAGACTATTCAGGTGGACATCCTAGATCCTTTGATAAAGCAATCAGAGGATAAATTGGCCTAGTTGATGGCCTCATATGAGGAACAAGTCAAGGAAATGACCAAAGAAATTGTTGGGCAAACAGAGGATGAGGAAGAAGACATATCTCACAATTCTACTTGTACAGTAGGAAGGATGGTAGAGGAAAAGGATATTTAGGTGGACCTCCTAGATCCTTTGATAAAGGAATCAGAGGATAAATTGGCCCAATTGATGGCCTTGTATGAGGAACAAGGAAATAAAATGACCAAAGACATTGTTGTGCAAATAGAGGATGAGGAACGAGAACAAAACATGGTAAAGGAAAAGGTTCCTTAGGTGGAGACACTAGATCCTTTGATGAAAGAAACATAGGATAAATTAGCCCTGTGGATAAACTCTTATAAGGAAACATTAATACCTTTGAAAAAGCACAAAAAGATAATTCGTGACCTTTGCAGGAGATGGGAAGAATATATAAACAAATTTAAACACAAAAATACAGTGGTTGAGCTGCAAAAGAAGGTGACTAGGATGGAAAATGAGAAGAAAAAACTCGGGTAGTTAATGGATGGTGTACTTAGTTGCAAGGCTCCTTCAAGAAATTAAAATGTGTACTTTATGGAAATATTTCTAATTTTTAAAAAGAATGCTATCATCACCAATAAGCTTTTCCATATTGATACATAAATGGATTCATAGAAGCATACTGGTCTTGGACAAATCTAGAAAAAAACTTGCTTTGTGAACTATACCAACACAATTTTTGGTTGGTTTTTAACAAAATATGGAATCCCAACCCTTATGTAGGGGATGTCCGGTTGAGATCCTTCATATCTTATTTGAGAAATCAGGACAGTTTGGTGGCAACTCTTAAAATTAATAAAGAAAATTCTGAGAGCGGTCTTTGGGTTAGAGGAGAATTTGAAATACCTTGACAAGCTATACAAGAACAATAAGAGTGGGCCAATTTTCTAGGGGAAGAAAAGATGGTCGTCAGGAGCAGGAAACAAGCAATTTCATATTACACATACCATATTTAAATATTGTAGACTGTCACAGAAGAAGGATGTAAATCAAGGTGGGATGCCTCAGGAAAGCAAACTTGAAATAGAGTTCCATTTCATTGCCATAACTTAGATATAACCTTAACAAGGGTTTCTAACTATATTTCTTGCATGAAGCAATGTAGGAATAATTGGATTGGTCTTAATTTTTATCATCCAATGATTTAGATGCCAGAAAGCGTATATCAAAAGTCCTATAGCCTAAAAAAACAAGAGTTTGAATGCTGGAATGAAATTCGGGAAACAATATGGTACCTTTGTCTCGATGAAGCAGGACATAGTGATTATAGTATCATCAATCCTCATGAATGTCCCCATTTAAACTTAGATTCAGAGTGACTGATGTGTTTTAGCTAACATTCACTCCCTCACTGTTGCTGACATTCTCCCCCTCATCGTTCCTGACAGTCACTGAATCACCGTTGCTGACACTCATTGCAACTATTGCGACAACTTGTAGTTCGTAAATGTAGAATTTATGTTGTTGTAATATATATTGTTCTCCAATAATATATCATCGTTAGAAACTAGCAATTATCAAATACTGGTAGAATTATATTTTACATGTTTTGTTACATTTCCGTTGCATTTCCGCTACAAATTTTGTTACATTTTTCGTTGCTTTTCTTCCAATTTAGATATCAGATTCATGATTAGACACCAATGTATGAAAGCATAAAGTAACTATGGAACAACCCCATGAAATATATATTCCATAGCATACTAAATAATCAATTTATTGAAATACTGAATGTAAATACATGGAGTTATTTGCTAACCTTAATTGACAATTGGGACAAATTTCCAAAATCAGTAAACATAGCCTCACCACTATCAAATAACATGAAAATATTCCACACAAAAATAATACATTAAATACATGTAATACACTAATAAATATTAAAATCAAATTGAAAACAAATATATCACAACAAACCTAGAAAATCATGCATTGTTGGAGAGAGGGAGACCTCGCTTGTTGACTTTTTAAAACTCAAATGGTTCATCTTCATCTGTAGCAATATTCAAATCAATTTCCAATCTTGCATTTTGTTTGATTGTTTTATTCTCTTTTTTGGGCTTAGGAAACTCTTCTTCCTCTTCAAAGATGAACCAATAGCACCCAACCCACACATGAATTCATAATCCATAATATGAAGATTGCTGGCATCATTCAACATTTTTTTAACCAAAGCAATCAACTATTCTGTCATGGTCAAATTAGTAGGAGGATTATTTCAAAGTAGGTCTAATTAGCCAAATAACTCATCTTTGGCCAACTGAAGTCCTTCAACATTTGCATCAACATTGTGACTATCCATGGAAATTGTGTTTGCATCTTCACCAAGATTTAGTGCCTCTATATTTATCTCAGGCTGGTCATTGTATGAATCAATTTTTCTCTAATGGTTTAGTAATTGGTTTGAAGCCATTGAATGGGAACACAACCAACCCACCTTTATGGCATGCTTACAAATGTTTCCATGAATAAACCATGGGCAATCACAAGTTATTAAATTGTGCAATGACAAGTAACAAGATATTGCTTATTAGGTTTAAATTGACTCCTCACCCAAGACACATGAGAAATTTTCTCATGAGGGCTGCAAATTATCACCATCTAGATTTTTATTTATTTATTTTTTTTTTTTTATCCATTGATGATTCAAATTGTTTCTATTTCTTGTAATTATTTAAATATCCTTCCTTTGTTAGAATTTCCTTAAACTGATAAAAAGGTTCAACATTTGTTAGAAGAATATATATCAACCAATCCATCCTACAAGCACATTTCTTCCTTCTATCATATAGAAAGTTTGTCCTTAGGTAACAATGATATGACTCCACAACATTGTTTATCTCATGTGTTAGAAAATTATGTATTACAGAGCAATGGAACACATAAACATATTGCAGAAATATAAACACAGAAAACACATAAAAACAAGAGAGACACAGATATATGCGGTTCACCCAATTTGGTCTACGTCCACAGAGAAACAGTCAGTCCTTCCTTTTATATTATCTAGCAAAATGAAGAGATACAACCTACAACGGATCCGTTGTTATTCCCTCTTCGATCTCACACAATATCCTCTCTCTTTCTCGCTTAGAATACACATCTGCATATCTGCAATACAATTTCCTCATATATAGTGAGGGGTTTCCTTATAGGGAAAAAAAGCCCTAAATTAAACATAACTTCTACCATCATTTTTCCACCTAATGAATGGCCTAGTTTGACTACGAAATTACAACATTTTACAAGGCAATTTTACATCTATTTTTAGCTTTGGGGGCACTTCCCCCGATCCCCCGCTAGGGGGGGGGGCTCTAAATAATTGTCGCCGCTCCCCCATGGACCCCCTGGTGGTACGCATAAATGAGCGATGTTGCCACCACATTACGAAATGGGGTCCTATGTGGTGATACCTTTGAATATAGAAGATAATTATGCTCCACACCCAACATCCTGATTTGCATGGGGAAATCCTAATAGCCTTTTACCCACATCCCTAATTGTAAAAGTTTAATGAAGATATTTCATTCATATGAAAACCAAAAAGATAAATGTAAGAAAGAGAATGTGAACTTACAAATCTTGTCACTGACACAATTCTTAGGGAAATAGTCTAAGAAATTTTCGTCATTATCAAATTTGTTGAAGAATTCATTAATTGAAATGCTCACTTCATCACTAAGAAAATCTTTCATAATCAAACCCAAATCACTAAACGTCTCTTTTTATATTTCTGGACTACTAGCCAATCGATTGACATTTTTTAGCCATGCTCGACATACATGCCAAACACACAAGATAATATTGCACCTTGTGATTCTCTTGCTACATTCAATTCATTTCAAGCACGTTCCTTTTAGAATAAATACAAGTTGTACTATAAAATAAGAAAATTGAAGTTACGTTAAAGCACTAATTTCAACCAATGCATCGTCAACCATGAAGGAATTAAATTTCCAACTATGATCAACTTGGTGACATCTATGCATGAGGTTCTTCAACCATAGTGAAATATCTTGTGATGTATTACATGATACCATCACCCATGCAATTGGCACCCCACTTTATTTCTCATCAAACACCATAAGTGTGTACTACTGATTCTATCACATTCAAAAAACATATCAAGTCAACTTTAGCTCATTAATCATTATAAATCACTACAAATCAAATTATTGTATGAGATAAATCATTCTTAATACAATCACTCCATATTTATTCGTGTTTAATGTTGAATCCATGGCTATTAAGTTATTATTTGATAGCTTGACAATGGCCTCCAACTTCCACTTCATTTAATTCCAACTATAAAAGGGATCTCTCCACAATTGGGATTTTGATAAAAGAAAAAATCATCCTTGTGTCTTTTATACCAAAGGTTCACACTCATTTCATATTTCTTATGAAATTGATACTTTCCTTTCATTAGATGATTATAGATGTTAACAACATCTTTACTGCACAAAAATAAATCCCTATCTCGAGCTGTGGAATCCATGTCAACATATTTTTTAACATGAATTTTACAAACCAAGTAAATCTACACTTCCAATAAGAAACAACTCTCTACATAGGAAATCATGTCCCTTGATAAATTTGGTTGATACAGGGACCTAGCATCACTCAAAGTGTCACGATGGCCATTACAATGCCATCATTGGCTATCTTCATGTTCATACATGTTATATTTTAATATTGCTATGTTGGGGATTTGAATCACAAATTTTACAATGAAATGGCATTGGAAACCCATCTTTTCTACAAATAAGTATCTTTGCTTCATTTCATTTAGTCTTCATCTGTCCTTGAGGCCATATGAACAATCATAGTTGCATAAAAATGTTTGAAAGGTCAATTCATATGAAAAATGACTGAGAATTGTTAATACAAAAATCTAAACAATGCATCTCTATAAAACTTACACTTCATATCACATGGAAGCAGTAGGCCTTGAGCCTGGGAATTTATTTTGTACATGGGAGAAAGAACATGGAGCATTTGGGTTCATTTACTCTCGAATAAGGTCTCAAATTCTATGTGAAGGGATTTTTGCAATTCGATCAATTTCCATGTTATTTCCATGTACTTCAGTCCAATCTACAGAATTAGAGAATTTTTGAGGTCTAAAATGGGCCTCCTAAGGAATATTATAAAACAATAGTGGAAATAATAAAATAAGATTAGATTACATCATCAAATTTTAGAGGGGAAAAAGAAAAAACTACTTTTTCAACTCATATTTTCAAGTTATCTCCCTATGGTTTTAGTCAAATTTCGAGTGAGAGCACTCGTTGGATGAATAATTTAATTCCTCATCCAAGGAGTACCATGTTGCATACTTTCGATAGACCCTGTTACACGAAAAATGAGAAATACATGAAAAAACATGATTGCAATCACATTTTTCATGTATTTCTGATTTTTGGTGTAGTAGGGTCCATCAAAAGTATGCAACATGGGTACTCCTTGGATGAAGAATTAAATTACACATACAAAAAGTGCTCCCACTCAAAATTTGAGTAAAATTATAGGGAGATAAGTTGAAAATATGAGTTGGAGAAGTAGTTTTTTTATTTTTACTTTTTTACTCCAAAAATGGTGAATCATCCCCCATGGTTGACATCATCATCTTGAATCCAATTGGTTCTTATAAAGTTTATTTTGGTTGTACATTTTTGTTTTGAAGCCCATTTTAGACCTCAAAATTCTCTAATGTACTTTCTAGAAAATATTATCTTTTCTTTAGGGTCTTGCACCAGAAGTGCAATGATTGTTTCCCATTTGACTTGCTTTACCATTCTGTGACTTAAGGAGTTGCTGCAATGGTGACCCAACAAGTTGCTGCAACAATGACCTATAAATTTGCAGCAATGATGAACCAGCTACTTTCTGCAACAGTGAACCAGTGAGTTGCTGCAACTGTGGACCAACAACTAGCGAGTTGCTGCACTGTGAACTAACAAATAGCGAATTTCCGCAATTATGAACCAATGAGTTTCCACAACTACGAACTAGATATTTTCCACAAATTTGAACCAACAAGTTTCCGTAATGGTCAACCAACAAGTTTCCACAATGGTCAACCAATGAGTTGCTGCAAAACTAAACTAGCGAGTTGTTGTAACAATAAACCAATGAGTTGCTGCAATGATGAAACAAAATGTTGCTACAAAAGTGAACCAAAAGATTTTTGGCAATCAAGTTTGGTGCTCTCCTAACCCTTGACAAGAAACAACCAATTGTGTGCTCTCCTCTTTCTGATAGGGAACTGGTCAAACAATACAATATTGTCTGCATAAATTAAAAAAGCAACCTAGAACGACATTTCCTTTCCAAAATGGTAAGATGTGTTTTCCTTTCATATATAATTGAGTGCATAAATTAAAAAATCAACCCATCGCCGTCATTTCCTTTCCAGAATCATTAGATGCGTTTTCGTTAAAAGTATTCCTCAATTCATGTATATTTGAATAAAAATGTTGCTTGATGGATATGTAACTTAGGCAAATTTGTAGTACATGCATAAGATTGTACTTATGAATTCTAGAATAAATTTTGATATATATCAAGGCCATTGATATAATTGGTAGAAACAAAGAAATTGGATGATTATATTTGTAGTAGAATTGATAGTAGGATCAACCCTTGTATTTCTTTATGGATCAATATTTAATTTTAGACAAATCTCTATTTTTAATACATGCATTACATATAGATATGCAATTGGATAATTATATATTATTTATACTTGCATTAATGATAATGTGTATATAATAACAAAGATATATATTGGCATTTATTTGTGAAATATAAATTAGTAACGTGGAGGATGAACCTAAATAGTTGATATTAATAATAAGGTGAATCCAATGTTATTGAATTATTGCTCAGAAATGCAAGGAAATATGATTTGATGAGAACCACTATGAGTTCCTGTAGGTGAAAGGGTTAATAAAATTGGGGTGAGAAAACATGGAATAGAGTAAGAGTAAGAAAAATTCACCAAGTTTCCTACAATGACCGAGTATTAATGACTATCTTACAATGAATAGCGAGAATTGACATGTAGTAAAAAACATTATGCGTATAGCCAAAGCTGGAACCTCTGTAGGTAGAATAGGAAAGGATGAGAACTATAGGTTTATGAGTCTATAAATGCCATAGCTCAATAAAATAAAATATAAATGTGCACCATTTGGGGGATCAATTTAAGTATGCTAAGGAAATTTAAATATAAACAAAAAATACAAAACTTATAGACAATAATCTGATCCAACACATGAACAAGAAATTTTCTATTTGTAATTTCTTACATGAACAAACAATGCAAACACCAAATCAATTTTGAACTTATTGTTTCACTTGAATGTGGGTGATGTTGACTTTCACTGCTCTAGTTATAGGCGTGTGCAAATGGAAACGAAAAATGACAAACCTAGTTGGGGAAATTGGATTCTATTTGAGGGTGTAAGGGATTTCAAAATGAAAATGACAAATGCCAAAGAACAATGCTGATATGAAGATGTGGATTCCATATGAGGGTGCAGAGGATTTGAAAATGAACAGGTTTGAGAACATAGAATTCAGAAAAGAGAAGGCCGAAAGGCTCACCAGACTAGTCTAGAAGTTCCCATTAATTCAACACAAAAATTTCTGGGTTTTACTTCGTGTGGTAGATGAGACATCGTGTCATAGGTTGGCACATGAACTGAGATGACAAGGGTGAAAATGGAACTAGTTTCGTGTAGAAGTTGGAGATGATAACAATGATAAAGCTGTTGGAGATAGATGGGAGTAGGAGACGAAAAGTTATGGTGGATGGAGACGAAGATATCTTTGTCAAGGAGACGAGGTCTAGGGGTCTTGATGGGGGTGGATGGGTCTTGTCGATGATGAGTTAGTGCAAAACACGAAGGGTGTTTCATCGACTTATTAGACTACTCCCACCAAAAACATAGATAGATAAAATCACATGTCAGATGCTTTGGTCGTGGATTATGGTTATCGTCATTCGATACGTAACAATGTTAGGATGCTCTACCAAAATTCCTGCCAGCAAAACAATGTAATGTGCACTTTTATCATAGGCTGTGGACTATAATGAGAACCTTGGATGTGGCCTGTGGTACCAAGCACCCCGGTCATGAAATATAATGTCAATAAGCTAACCACCTATCTATTCTTATTTTTCTATATGCTCTATTTTCAATGGGTTGGGCTTGGGATGTGTATATCTTATGTTTACACACTCATTCCAATAATTGTTAGGACAGGGACCCCTCGGGTCAATTTTGTAATAGTTTTTGTTATTATTGTTCCACATTTTGAAGAGAAAAACACAAAGGTTGTTAGGAGTCAAAGGGGCTTTAGGAAGGTTAAAGCCCCTTAGTTTGTTAGAAGTTAAGTTGTTTTATGACCTACCCATGGTTCGTATACAATGGTATTGTAATAGAAGATGATATAAAAAGGAGTCATAGAGAGTAACAGAAACACATCACATAGACCTTTGGAGGCAGAAACCTGGTTCTATCATCCCCCAATATTCCCTCGGGTGAGACTGTAGCCTCCTCTACGCGGTTTGTTTCTGAAAGGGACGGTAGTGTAGGGTTTTGTTGGTTAGTGTAACTAACTCTGAACTTGGGTCCAAGCCCCCTTAAGCCAACAAATGGTTCCGTTCCCAGGACTAGGATCTATTTGAGGATTATGTGATGAGAAATAAGTGGATACCACTTAGGAAAGAGATCAAAAAGTGGATTGATCAAAAGTTGTATGAGTTTGCAGCCTAGGAAAATAGGAATCCATGCCTATCTAAGGAAGAGTGGTTAATAGATACCTCTATACAAAAGTACATGAAATTTTCTTCTGCTCTTTTCCATGTGAATTATATGAATGTTTGTCTAAATTGGTGGACAATCAAGGTACGTGGAAGTTGGATAACCCTATTGTGTGGACTCCAGAACTGGTGAGGTGCCTGGAAGCGTCAGAAAACAAGATCATGAGGGTTGTCGATTATTGGATCGATAGCATTTTGGGTGGATTCATTACTGAGTTTACATCAATACATTTGTCAGTTATAGCAAAGTTGAACGCCGTTTTTTCAAAGAACCAAGAGGTAAGTACCTGAAATCCCTGAAAACTTGGATTGAAATGCTATTGTGTGAGAAAAGGGTTATTCCATTAAATTAATGTTTAGAAGAGACTTGATGGGAACTAAGCAAAGTGGAAATACCTTCAGAAGAGATCTATATTCAGGTGTTGAGTACAGTCCTCTGTTGGGAGTGTCTGATAGTGATGATAAAAGTAGTATTCTGGAAACATCTCAAGGTGTGCTGCCGACGGTAAATTAGGGTATCGCGGGAATACCACATCCATCCACTCCACCTCCACCATCACCTCCACCTCACAAACCTACACCTACACCTTTGCCTCCACCTCCACCTCCGTTATTCAATATGGTGATTGTTATGAAGATGCCCATATTCAAGGGTCTGGGGATAGAAGATCCAGAATCATTTTGTTTTTTAGCAGATGCTATGTGGAAGTCACAATAGATTATGAATGATGACTCGAAGAAAGTGCAGCTAGTCACAACACTACAAGACAAAGTGCTAAGCTGGTATATTAAGTATTGTTCGACTCATCCAACTGCAACACTAAAATATATGAAGGATGCACTGAATAATGAATTCAAGAAGACTAAGTCACAAGCCCAGTCAGTAAAAGAAGTTAAAGAGATCCAAAATAAGGTAAATGAGTCTACATGGGATTTTGATCAGAGGTTGAAATGTTTGCTGCTGTAGGCTAATATGCAAATCACAGATGACCACCACAAAGATTGGTATATTTCTTTGCTATTACCCCATTTGAGATTGCCATTGTTGCAGCAGAAGATTGGAAGGCAGGATGAGGCACTAGAGATTGTTATGAAACTAGAAGCCTCACCTATTTAGGATACGAATCTGGGAGTGCAACAGATTCAGTCACAGTTGGTTAGCCTACATATGGAGTTGTAGAGCCTCAAGAAGGGAAAAGAAGTTCAGAAATAGGTCTTTGTGGAAGTATGGTGTTTGAAATGTAAAGGCCATGTTCATGACAAGGATCATTGCCTAGTGTATCAGAATTATCTTGTTGTGGGAGGTCATGTCCCCTTGAAACCAAAAAATATCACTGGGACGAGTACATGTGTCGTACCATGGTGCGCTATTTGTTAGATTACAGGAAAGCATTCGCCGGAAAATTGTAATTTGCTGTAGAATTTTGAGCAGAATCCCTAACAACTGTTCTATAATTCATGTAAGTCTGTGGGGCATGACGAGCACAATTGCCAAAGTTATGAATTCATGATGGACATAACGAAAACCTATAGAGTGTAGATGGAGGCACATCCTCAAGATCAAGGTGCAACTACAGTGCATGGAAGGTTCCACAGACGAGGAAGAGGAGGAGGAGGAGTCAGAAGAGGTCATGGCTAGATCATTTGTTACAATTATGGAGAACTAGGTCACTTTGCATGAGATTGTCAGAATCCAACACACCCTTCATGTCAATATTGTCGACAATTTGATCATGTCATATAAGATTGTCTTGTGCTCATCGCAAAGATGCAAGAAAAGACGACCTAGACCTAGTAGCCTACACAAAATATCAAGATGATGAGATTAAAACCATGTGAAGATGGGCTAAGTGTTAATATTGTTATGTGAAGCAGTAGAGCTATTGGGGAGGATAAAGGGAAATAACTAGAGGAAAATGTGTGGGTTCACAAAGCTGCTGACAAGGAGGATGGATTCGATGTGAATACAATGAAACATTTATGGAGGCAAAGAGGAGTTTCAGGATGCAGGAGATTCTACATTAAGGAATCAAAGTACACGCACAGAGAAGCCTAAAGGAGTTAGTACTGCACAAGAAACAAATCCATTATTGTTGGCATCTTTCTTACATACCTGCATGAAGCTCTCAAGGGACTAAAAAGCAGTAGAGGGGCTACAAAAGTTGATAGATAATTGCACTAGAAAGGATAAGCCAGTGCCAGAACAACACACAGTGCACAAGGTGGAAAAAGGAAAGAAAAGGACTGGTTGTGAAATGAGATTGATTGCCCAGATCGGAGAATTCGAAATGGACCAGGTAATGCTTGATTTGGTGTCTGATGAAATGTGCTTCCAAAGAAAACCTGGGAAAGAATGGGAAGGCCAACACTACAGTGATCCACAATCTAGATGAGAATGGTGAATCAACAAAATATTATTCCTATGGGGTGCCTACGTGGAGTGGCTGTGGATATTGAAGGGGCACATGCCATAGCCAATTTTGAAATGATTGAAATAGTGGTCGACAGTAACCCATAACCAGTGCTGCTTGGCATTGATTGAGCATTTGATATGAACATGGTCATCAACCTTAAGAAGCAAAATATGATATTTGAAAAGAAGGAAGTTAGGGTTATTGTTCCATTGGATTAAGTTGAGGGTGAGCGATATACTAAACCAGCCCCTGATTATTATGAGGACGATGATATTGAGAAAATCTATAAGTTGATTGCATGAGATGAGGATTGGATCAACCCTACAATGGATGAGTGAATCAATTGGGGGAAGGACAAGTCCTGAAACTCAAATTCAGATGAGGAACTTGAGCACTGGAAAAACTGATTGCATGAGGTATCATCGCGATGATGCAATAGACTTACTAAGTCACTCCGATGTATATCCATGGAGGTACACAACTTACCGTATTATGATGGCTTAGAAGATGTGAATTATTTTCTAGATAAATTTGAAAGGGATGTACCAGAGGAACATTGGTTCCAAGCACTAGAAATTATGCTGCAAGCTACACTTGCCATATGGTGGGGTACACATAAGAATAAATTTTCATATTGGAAGGAATATCAATGAATGATGAAGCTACGGTTTGGGTATGCTAATCCTTGCATTACGGAGAAATATATAGGAAAGGACGATTCTTGAAGCATCTAGCTCGATGGACAAAAGCATGGGGAGAAGAACCACAGCTAGAATGGGTTCACATATTCTACCACACTTTGGATACGATTCCAATGAACTTGTATCTAGAAACACAGTTGCGATGTGGAACCACAGAATGGGATGTTCTGAAGGAAATTTTTTTGCCAACTTTCAGTTTTGAGGATGGATTTGAGTGTATCGACGTAGCATTACAGGAGATCAAAACTGCAATATTCAGAATGCCTAAAGAACCTGTTACGTGGGTACATCCAGATTGGAGTACACAGCTGTGCCATGCACTCAAATGCTACAATGTTACCATTGAGGAAGGAGAAGAAGATCCTAGGAACATCAATATTCCAAAGTCAAAAGGACAGTGCAAAATCATAGGGCCTAAGGCGGAAGTCCTTGATATCTCAAAACCCTTGAAGTCTAAGAAGGTGAGTATTGGGTTGGAAGTGCAACCAAAGTTTGCAAAATAGGTAACTATTGGGATGAGGACACAGTGGACAAAGTCCCAAATTTATTACGAGAGTATCAGGACTTGTTTCCCACCAAGTTCTCTGATCTGAAAGGGATAGTAGGTGATATGGGTGTCATGAATATTACTTTGAAGCTAGTGAAGCACTGCCCATACCGGTTGAATCCTAAGTACAAGGAAAAAGTACGAGAAGAAATGGATAAGATGCTTGCAACTGGGATTATTGAACCTGTCAAGAAATCAGGCTGGGTTAGTCCTATGGTGGTTTAAGAAAATAAGATGAAGGGTGAAATTTCGATCTATGTAGATCTCAGAAAGCCAAATGATGCTTATGTCCATGGCCCATTTCCTATGCCATTCATAGATGAAGTATTGGAGAATATTGGAGGCCATGAAGGCTATTCATTTAATGATGGGTTCTCAGGGTACCATCAGATCAAGATCACGCCAGAGGATAGGAGTAAGACTAAATTCACTATTGAATGGGGCTATTTTTAGTATACAGTTATGCGCTTTGGACTTATGAATGCCCCTGAAATATTCTCTAGGGTGGTAGTTGCAACTTTCAAATAATTTATTCATAAGTTTTTGGAAGTTTATTTTGATTATTGGACAGTGTTTGGGTTAGTAAAGCAACATGTTTCCAGTGTTCACATCATGCTGGATACTTGTCGAAAGTATCAGATATCCCTTAATATGAAGAAATGCATATTTTGCATACCTTATGGGATACTTTTGGGCCATGTTGTTTGTAAGCAGGGGTTGATGGTCGACCCTGCCAAAATTGCAGTTATTATCAATTTGGAGCCTCTGTGGAATTTAAAATAGCTGTGCATGACGTTGGGCCATACAGGATATTATAGGAAGTTTATCAAAGCATATGCACAGATCACTGCACCCATGCAAAACTTGCTGAAAAAGGATGTGAAATTTTGATGGGACGATGATTGCCAAAAGAGTTTGGATGTATTAAACGAAAAAATTGTCACAACACATATTCTGGTGTTCCTCGACTGGAAGAAGGAATTCCATGTACATGTATATGCATCCAACATAGAATTGGAATTTGTGCTAACCCAACTAGGTGCAGGTGATATTGACCATACGATAGCGTTTGTGAGCATAAAGTTATATAAGGCAAAAAAGAATTATTCAACCACAAAGCTTGAAGGATTAGCAATGGTGTATGTGCTCCAGAAGTTCAGGCACTATTTTTTGGGTGCACACTTCAAAATGTACACATACCATTCTGCTTTGAAGTACCTAGTCAACAAGCTTGTGTTGGGGGCAGAAATTTGTAGATGGTTGCTGCTCTTTCAAGAATATGACTTTGAAGTAATTGTGAAGCCAGGGCGATTGAATGCTAGACCAGATCACCTCTCGCAGAATGAGAATGGTGACAAACCTACAAATCTGGAGGAAGGATTTCCTAATGTGTAGCTCTTTTTTGTACGTGTCGCAAACGGACATTTTGTAGACCTAATTCAGTTCTTGTCCATGGGTACCACTCCAGAAGGGTACACAACACAAAAAAAGAAGGAATTGTTGGTAAGGGTTGCATATTTCTCTATTATTGCTGGACACTTATATAAAATGGGATCGGATGAAGTACTGTGTAGGTATGTCCCAAACTATGAACGATAAAGTATCTTCATTGAAGCACATGGAGGAGTTGTTGGAGTACATTACGTGGGAAGAGAAACTTCATAGAAGATCCTACGAGCAGGACTATGGTGGCCCACTGCACATAAGGATTCCATGGAGTATTGCAGGGCATGCGATGTCTATCAGAGAATGGGGAAGCCATCATGAAGGGATTAATTTCCCTTGAACCCATAGGTGTCATTACAAGCATTTGATAAGTGGGCAATAGATTTCGTTGAACCAATTGAGCCACTAGGAAAGAAGACTAGAGCATGATAGATCATTACAAAAAAAAAATATCTGACCAGGTGGGCTGATGCGTAGCTCGTGAAGGATTGTAGCATGGCCATGACTACGAAGTTCATTTTTGAATACATGTTTTTTTGGTTTGGCTACCCTAAATTTTTTATGAGAGATAGGGGTTTGCACTTCTTGAACGAAACGATTTTTGCTTTACGTGAAGTATTCCAGATGTATCACCAGAAGAACATGCCATATCACCCTCAAGTGAATGACATAGTGGAAGCCTTTAACAAAAGCTTGGAGAACACCTTAACACAGATTTGAAATGTGAAGCAGAATGATTGGGATGTGCGCATACCAGCTATTCTATGGGCGTATAGAACTGCCTGCAAAATGTTGACTAGATAAATGCCATTTAGAATGGTTTATGGACAATAAGTTGTAATGCTAATGGATTACATCGTGCCAAGTTTGTAGATTGCTACAATTACAGACATGGCCGATCGAGATAGCATGGAAGAATGCCTTGCACATCTAGTTGAGTTGGAGGAAGATATTTTCTTGGCGGGTTTTCATTAGCAGGTGCAAAAGGATCACGAAAAGGCATGGCATGGTTGCCATATTAAACATCACACCTTTAAGAATGGAGATTTGGTATTGCTATATGACAGTAAGTTCATGAAGTTTCCAGGAAGTTCCAAATGCATTTGCTGGGGCCATATATTGTTAAGGAGATTCTGGATGGAGGCGCAGTTCATCTCGTGAAGCTAAATGGGGAGTTGTTTCTAAGAAAGGTCAATGGGAGTCAGTTAAATTTGTATAGGGGTGATCCTACCACTCCACAATGACTATATGGATGTCGGATAGTCTTAGTATTCCAAGTAGTTGCAAGAGAGTACGGGACTATAAACTACATTGCCAACAGAATAGCTTGGTGAAGTGGATGGGCTGCACGACAAATTGAGGGAAGGCGTAAAGGAGAGTTGCGATGAAGGAGCTGCACTAAAATGGTGGGTCCCGTGTAATTTAGACAAAAAGTGACCATTGTGTTGATGGTGTTGGACCTACCAACATGTTAGGGGATCTCCTTGGTAAGAAGTCCCAATTAGACCTCAGACTGTTCGGTGTAGAAGTCCTAGCAGTGGGTCATACGGTAATGCCTTGACAACGATTTCGCATAGAGGTAAGTAATATGTCCCTGTTAGTAGCAAGGGTGTGACAGCTACAATAAGTCAAGGAAGGTGCATGAGAGGTTCTAACACATGGAAAGTGGGATGAGTGCACCCCTTGGAAAACTATAATGGTACATGGCTTGGAAGGGAACACACAAGCGAAGATGCATCACAAGTTGAAAATAAAGTTAGCAAGCAATCCAAAGTGATGGTTAAAACAACAACACATTTGAGAAATATTCATGCATACTTATATAGAATAGTCCATACATGCATGCGTAATAAAACAAATACATATATCATTTAGAGTAAACAAGATAGCTGGAATATAATACAACATATGCATGAAACATGATGGCTCTGTTATATTAGGAAGTGTAAGTTCTAGTCATACAATACATCCATGTCCAACCACTAGATCTGATAGTGGAACATTACAACCACAACTGCATGTTCCTCCAAAGAGATATACTAGCTCTGCACAGGGGAGAAGCCAAGGCACATTACAATACTATCCAAGCTTTCTTTAAGATACTCTTATCAAAGCTTGGTTGACCAAAAGCCTCTACAATGAGCTATGAGGTTCTATTTATAGAAAAGGGTGGGGTGACCGTTGACATTCCCCTTTATGACTGTTCATCTATCCTCATGACTCTTCAACTACTCTATGACTGTTACATTCAACTTTCGACACTTGAACTTCCACTTGACAAGATGTTACATTACAATGCACATGTGCCCATGTGAGGCAAAAGGGCTTGAGCAAGCCATGCAACACATCACTGACACTCGGACCGTTGTGGTTAGACTAACTCTTTGACATCCTTGTGATGGTGAAGGTGGTGAGCTGATGCCGAGCTTGGTCATCCGTGCACTCAAATGTGACATCTTGCTGAAGTGAACTCTTGCCTTCATTGCATCCAGGTGCATTGATATGTCTCTTGCGTCCAACTCGTCTGCTAGCATGCGTATGGTCATCCTGGGTGCGACTAGGCTGACAACATTTTGATGCATAGTGTCTACACAGCTCTCCAAGCATGTGCTAGTGGCCGTGCACATCAACTTATCAAAATACATGTTTAGATCTAGTTGGAATTGCTTCTTATCTTCACCTCGGTGAGTGTGCCAAATGGGTGGGATTGCATGCATGTGCACAATGACATGCATGCTGTTGAAATCCCTTGCATGTGATCAAAAATACTTCTCACCTTGTCTGCTTCGTGCCAGCTACTGCAATGGATATATAACTTGTAAGGGTGCAGTTTCATCCATCTGTGCATGTTGCACCCCCTGCTGTACATGTTCCTGCTGCACTCATTCTCTCATCTGTGCATCTCTTGTTCTTCCTCGAGATGCTGCTTTAGCACATGAAACTCCTTCTATGTTCCTTTCTCTACCTTTGTGCAATCTTCATGTCGCGCCATCACCTCATAGCCTCAATCTCCAAAGTTGCTTTCATTACAAGTGGATTTGTTTGAGCTTGTAACTTTGTTTCACTTCTACATTGTCAACAACCTTCCTCTTGCATTCGTCGCGTGCAAGTGTGCTGCCTTCTCCTGCTACTGATGGTGCTACTTATTGTGATGCTATTGCCGTTGATCTTGATATCATTCTCCATGAACAACTTGATGTCTTCGTGGATAGGAAAGTTCATAGACACTTGACTGACTACATCCCCAGTTGTGCTCTTAATAGTGTCTTTGACTCTGCTCTCTTGGAAGCCGTTGTACTTGTGCTAATGAGAGACAAACGAACACCTATGATGCCTGGAGACATAGAAACACTCATGGAAAGAAATATATCGTTCAGAAACCAAAACAAATTTGAGGACTGACTTGCAACATACCTATGTGATTGAATGTGAAGGTTGCACAATTTCTGCCGGGAGGTTGGGAGACTGCCTACCAAAACTGCGCAAGGCACAGTCTGGGCTATCAAGTGGCTGACTGCCTACTGGAACTATGCAATGCACAGTCCATCTTGGCTTGCTAAGGACTGAAACTACGCAATGCGCAATTTCACTCAGGAGTGACATGCAACCAACAAACTGCATTACACAGTTTCTAGGGCCAGCAGGACATTGCCTCCAAGAATTACGCAATGCAAGCCTGGAGGTCAATGCTGGGCTAGACTTGCGCAATTTATGGAGGGAAGGCAGAGCCTTCGCTTCTAGAAATTCACAATGCTAGTCGAGCAAGGCACAGTACAGGACAAGGTAGCCTACTTCGGCCAACGGGCGACTGAAAACATGAGAAGTCTGAATGCATGGTGAGATGAGTGCAAACAAGAGTGAATGATCTTACATGCAAACAACAAGTACATGATTCAGAAAATGGGAAAACATGTGTGTGTGTGAAGTGAGTCTCCACAACAGTGACTGTTCATGCAAAACAGTGTTATGCATGTGACAACAGTGAGATGCGAACGAAAACTGAAATGGTGCTTCTACAAGTTATCATACATCAAAACGATAGCATCCATTCACTAAAAGCAAGTAGACAACACTCACACGAAGCGAAACACAAAAAGCAAAAGAAACTCAATGTAAGACATGAAAAGCGGGCTTACCCAAATCAACTGAGCTGAGTGTGTTGATGACTCCTAGATGTAATGTGGGATGCCAGAGTTGCAAGGTTGATATGAGGAATGAGCTCTGCAGCATCCGGTTGATGAGTTTTGATAGAAGAGGTTGTGATGTGCATGCCACAAATCTAGGAAAAGTGACATCTAACGAGAGGTTTCTAAAATGATCCTTTCATGTAACCTCCAACTGCTAAAAATAGATCCCTGAAACAAGGGATTCCTTTGCATGTTGCCTTGGGAGAAGCATTCTATGCATGCAAATCAGTTTTTCTCGGTCCCAGAGGGAACAGGTCAATGTGAAGGCACATGCATTGGTCTGCTCAGCTGAGGGGAAAAAATGCACATTTCTGGGAGGGAGTTGGGTTGGTTGCTCAGAGTGATTTCAAAATTTTTGGGCAGAGAAGTTGACTACTTCCCAGAATTGGACTATTTCTAGGTTATGAAGTCTTACTTGGAGGAATTGCAAAATTTTTCCAGTGAACAGTGATAAGCACATTTGCACAATTCTGGAGCCCTGTAGGCTTCCAGACAGAATTGTGCAATTTCTGGAGGGAAGGATGGTTCCCCTCCAAAATTGTGCAATTTCTTGCGGGATCTTCTTAGCTTGCAGCTTGACCAAGTTTGGAGAAACAACCTGTGAGGGGGATGCAACAAGATTTGATGGATGGGTTGTCATTCTGCAAGAAAATCACTGAAGCTTGTGTACTTGACAAGGCAAGACATGCTGCTGTGAAAGGTTGGTAAGGAGGCTCCAAAATGAAGCTAAGGAAAAATTTTGGAGGGTGGTTATAGCCACTAGAACACTTGGTGACACACTGGTAGAACTCCAGCTCTCTGAATGGACCTTGTTTGTGAAAATCAAGTCTAACACCTCCGAAAGTATTGTTCAGTTCTCAGTTTTTCTTGGTTTCCACACTTGCTTGATTGTAAGATGTAGCATCTTCCAAGCTCTTGGTCGATTGACACACATTCCAAGCCAAGTCAACGTAGTTGTTTCAATTGGGGTTGAGGAGTATATTGGTGCAGAAGCGGTATAGTCGTTAGAGTCTTAGTTTCATCTTTGGTGTTACTCTGCTGCCAGTAGGCCTTGACAGTACCCCCACAGAGTCACGCAGGAACACAAGCATCGCTTCGCTACTAGCAAGCCTAGTCAATACCCCAATGGAGTTACTTGCATGACCTCTCTGCACAAGAAGCCTTTCTCTTCTTTTGCCTTATTCATTTTTTATTTTTGAAATTGTTCACTCTTCATTTTTTTCATTTTTCATTTTCATAACTGTGCATAACACTTATTAATTTCAAAGGTAGAAGAGGGATCCCGACTTATTGAGATTAGAAGAGGTTGTTCATTCAAAGAATTAGTTTATTATATACCTCTGACGTTCTTGTTAAGGTTTCCCCCTTGTCTGGGAAATTATGTGTGTTATAATTCTAACATTAAATTATCAATCCAGGACTTGTAAGCTTTGAGGCACAAGCACAGGTAACATAGGATGAGAGTGTCTAATCTAAACTAGAAGTGAAATCAATTCACTGTTTAAGTACATATTTTTTATTTCTAATTGAAACTAATCAACTAAGGAAAACATGCTCAAATAATACGAATAAGAAATTCTAATTAATGTGCAAATGAAACTAACTCTAATTAATCATAAACCAAGAAATACAAATTATCATTCAAACAATTTCAATCTTAATCTAAGTAATGGAAATCTTAAATCAAACACTAAGATCTATTTAATCTAAATGCAAGAATCTTAAATCAATCGAGACAAACTCAAAAGGCATCAAGATTATGCTAATTTCAATTCAAACTAAACTAATTATAATCCAAATGATTTAAGCTAAGGAAATAAACAATCCAAACAATACCGTGACTAATCTAATTCTCAGGATCACACAAATATCTACTACTTTACTTAATCATCAAAAGACTAAATTATTGCAATGACCATTTCAAGACTAAATTACTTCAATTGCAATGCCAATTCAAACCTAAACTACTCCTAATTGAAATCGAAATACTTTAACTGAAAGATTCAGATTGCATCTAATGGAAAACAAAATCATTCAAATCAAAATCAAAATGTTGAACTATAAGATTCAGATTGCATCTAGTGGAAAACAAAATTACTCTAATCGAAATCAAAATGTTGAACTATAAGATTCAGATTGAACTCATGAAAACATTCGTTAATGAAAATCACTCTGCAAATCTAATCCCTATGTTTGGAATGAACTAAAGAATTTTCTTCCAGGTGGTGGTGGGCCCTTTCCACTCCTAGAGCAAGTTATATTAACTCAATGGAAATAAAATTCAAAACACAGTCATAATACTTACAAAGGATTTAGAGATGAAGCAAAATTCAATTAAGATGCAATTATTATTACAAAAGAGCTTCAATCCATCCTTTATTCATTCCCTGCTTCTCTTCCTTTTACAAAATTCAAAATCTTACAATATAAACTATGGCTGAGCCATTTATAAAATTTACAAGGTTAATTAGTCATTTTCCTCAATTATGGAAAATTGAACAATTTTAACAAACTAACCCCAAAGATATTGGCATATTGTCCTAACCATGGTGAATTTTGGAAAACTATTTGGAGAAAACCTAAATTGTTATATTTTCAAAAAAACCTCTCTTGGATTTGTCTCATTCAAATCCATCTCCTCAGAAATCGTGCCCAAAGTTGGTTGTTTGGCTCTTTTTGCAAGATTCTAGAACTTTGGAAAAACAATCATTTTTTTATAAAACTTCCTCCAAGAACCGCTTATAACTTTTATAAAAATTCGAATTTGGAGAAACGGTTTTGGATGTAGATAATTGGTTATATTTTTAACAAACCCATTTTCTAGGATTTTCCCGATTCACCTCTAGTTGCACAAAAATCGAGGTCAAGCTTGGCAGTCTGGAAATTGTGCACATTTTGAGAAGATTTGCTAATTAGCTCCTAGGGACCCACATGTGCCACCTGGTTGCAATCCAACACATGGAAATATATTAAAACATTATTTTATACAATAACCTCCCTCGGTTTTCCCCAGAAGCGTGCTGAAATCTCGAAACCCCAAATTGGATATTCTTGTACTCTACTTGTACCAACTAATTCAACTGACCTGTGTAGAATTTCGGTGATGGAATCCTGTGGAAAATGAACTTAGAAAAACATTAATTAGTAAATCATGACAAAATCATCTTTAATCATATAAAATATAAGAAAACTATTGATAATCAACCATGAGGCATAAGCCGTGAATTGGTGATAAGTGATGGAATTATGGTGTGAAATGAGTGTAATAGTACATGAATATAGGTTATGAATGGTGGTATTGAATGATGAAAACATGGGCATATTTGAGGCCCAACATCTCCCCATGCCTGAGGATTTCCATGTCCTCATGCAAACAAGTACTTTGCTCATTTATAGATTTTATGGCATCGTGGCTATGGGCAGGGTTGGTTCTTGTGGAGCAACACTGTGTGAAGATTTGAGGGTGTTGGTTCTTGTGGAGCAATACCATTCTTATTTGACTACCATATATTTGATATTAAGAGAAATACAAATTGAGGATAAACAATGGATGTGGTAGGAGGAAATGATAAATGAGATGATAAGTGGCAATGGAAATGGTGGATGAGATGAAGTAGTGATGGAGATGGTAAAATAGGTGCTTGCATACTCGGTTTTTGTAAGGCCAATGCTTATGGATGGTTCCTTTATGAAAGGAAGGAATGACTTCATCCTCTATTGGTTACATTCAACTGAAAATATATGTAAGTGTAGGAGAGGAAGATACTATAATTCTTTCTTTGTTTACAGGAACCAATATTCATGATTATGACCTTATTAGAGTAACATGCATTCTATTATAAATGAGGAGTTTGCAAATGGAGGGTATATGGAAAACAAAATATATGGAATATGTTGTGGTTAATCATCAAATTTTTGTTAAATATCTAATGAATTAAAGAATCTTAAGCCAACTTTACCTCAAGTTTTACCTTTACCGTGATGATAGCTACAGGCTGGAGTAGAGGGTGGAATGTTTGGAGTTGATGTGACTGCTGATCTGACCTACTGAAGAAGGCATTAGGCTGAACTAAAGAGCAGAAGGATGAATTGAAGGTCCCCTTCTCCCTCATGCCTGAGGAGTTGTATGTCCCCAAACAATGAGGAAAGGTGACTGCTGCTGCAAATGAAAATGGAAATGCTGATACAAAGAACCAAACTACTGTAAATCTGTGTTGAGATCACAAAACTGTATAGTCTTCAACCGCTACACACTCGTGTGCAATCTTGCATATGTGAATAAATGGTGTCTATGTCGAACATAAGCAAGAATCATTGGATTACCGACCATTGAGGAAGTTGTTAACCAATGCGAGATATCCCACCTTTCATGTCCATGGGAATCAAGGCACTAGGTACATTCTACTAGCCATGAATAGATTTGTCGATTTCAAATGGACTGTAGAATTCATATGCCAAGAAACATTGATGAATTTCCTTAGTAGATGACAAGGATACCTGCCATTAAGGCATGCAGGCTCCCAGGTACCTTATCTAACCCTAACCTTGATCCCAAATACTTTGCTGATGTCGATGGGACAAGGCTTGTTGGTAGGTGGGCCTTAAGGGATCCCACATCAACCAACTCAATTACAAACATAATGACTTGAAAGATACGTGATTTGAAGAACTCATACAGATTTAC
The DNA here is from genome assembly GCA_000404065.3 of Pinus taeda. Classification (NCBI taxonomy): domain Eukaryota; kingdom Viridiplantae; phylum Streptophyta; class Pinopsida; order Pinales; family Pinaceae; genus Pinus; species Pinus taeda. The sequence goes on along the minus strand of APFE030735952.1, from coordinate 11,851 downwards.
AAGATTTATTGGGAACTTTTCCCTCTAGTTACTTGGTTTTCAAGCAAAGTCCTTGTCTAGTTGCGCCAGACAAGCTGGTTTTCACAAAAGGACTTATTTTGCTCTTTACTATTTTCATTTATTTATTACAATACTAACTTTCCTACTATACTGAAGAACAAACATCCTCCTTCAAGTGAAAGAGAACTTCCAATGAAGCCATGTGTGGATCAGGTACAAGGATATATTCATGCTCATATTTAACATATAAGAGTTAGAATGTACAAGAGCATGAGAAATCAACAGCTTTGAAAGACATGATACAAAGAGTATTTGAAGATGAGAGTGGTACAAATGAGAGTGGTACTTTGACTAGATTGTGATCTGGAACCAATGCTCGATGTAATATTGGTGGTATTGGCCCATTTCTTCATTTGAACCACTCTGAAAGTCCTCCTCGGTCATACCAGGCAAACTTGGATAATTGGTCTCCGGAAAGAATAGAAGGCTTGCTTCTGGGCATGGTGAAAGTTCTTCGATCTCAGGTTCAGCTGGATGCTCCCCATCATATTTGGTACATGATTTATCAATCTCCTTGGTAGATAGGCAAAAGGAATCAAGGGAAATTTCCAAATCCTCTTTTGGTTGTGGAGAGACAGATAATTTCTTGAATGTGGTGAAGAAGAACTCTTCCTGAGAGGCAGAAATCCCAACCTGCTAGGATTTGAGAAAGTACTTCGAGGGACATTCTTCAAGCTCTCGATCGTTCTTTGAATTTCTCCTCCTATTCTATGATCCTTGTCTCGCAACATGGATTAGTGCAAATGGGTTCTTACAACACCCCAAAAATGTTTTATCTTTAAAGAGCTTTGAAATTTTAACCTAAATGAATTAAAAACCGCTAATTGCAATAAAACTCACCAAACTTGCTTATTTGGACAACCAAACATTAGAGCAACCCCACAATAGTGGATGCGTGGCTCTTCACTCACATCTTACCATACACTCTCCACCCTCTAATTTCCCTGCAACTAAGATCACACAAAAAACTTGTGAAAGAAACTAAGCTCTAATCCCTTTAGCACCTCCCCAACAACGACGCCAAAAATGTTGGGGAAATTATATGTGTTATAATTCCAACATTAAATTATCAGTCCGAGACTCGTAAGCTTCAAGGCGCAAGTGCAGGTAACGTAGGATGAGAATGTCTAATCTAAACTAGAAATGAAATCAATTTACTATTTAAGTACATATTTTCTATTTCTAATTGAAATTAATCAATTAAGGAAAACACGCTCAAACAATACGAATAAGAAATTCTAATTAATGTGAAAATGAAACTAACTCTAATTAATCATAAACCAAGCAATACAAATTATCATTTGAATGATTTTAATCGTAATATAAGTAATGCAAATCTTAAATCAAACACTAATATCTATTTCATATAAATGCAAGAATCTTAAATTAATTGAGACTAACTCAAAAGGCATCAAGATTATGCTACTTTCAATTCAAACAAAACTAATTATGATCCAAATGATTTAAGCTAGGGAAATAAACAATCCAAACAATACTGTGACTAATCTGATTCTCAGGATCACACAATGATATACTACTTTACTTAATTATCAAAAGACTAAATTACTGCAATGACCATTTCAAGACTAAATTACTTCAATTGCAATGCTAATTCAAACCTAGACTACTCCTAATTGAAATCGAAATACTTTAACTACAAGATTCAGATTGCATCTAAGGGAAAACAAAATCATTCAAATCGAAATCAAAATGCCGAACTATAAGATTCAGATTGCATCTAATGGAAAACAAAATTACTTTAGTCGAAATCAAAATGCTAAACTATAAGATTCAGATTGAACTCATGAAAACATCTGTTAATGAAAATCACTCTACAAATCTAATCCCTATGATTGGAATGAACTACAGAACTTGCTTCTAGGTGGTGGTGGGCCCTTTCCACTCCTGGAGCAAGTTAGATTAACTCAATGGAAATAAAATTCAAAACACAATCATAATACTTACAAAGGATTTAGAGATGAAGCAAAATCCAATTAAGATGCAATTATTATTACAAAAGAGATTCAATCAACCCTTTATTCCTTCCCTTCTTCTCTTCTTTCTAAAAAATTCAAAAGTTTACAATACAAACCATGGTTGATCCATTTATAAGATTTACAAGGCGAATTAGTCATTTTCCTCAATTATGGAAAATTGAACAATTTTAACAATCTAACCCCAAATATATTGGCATATCTTCCTAACCATGGAGAAGTTTGGAAAATGGTTTGGAGGGAACCTAAATTGTTATATTTTCAACCAAAACATCTCTTGGATTTTTCTCATTCAAATCCTTCTCCTCGGACATCATGCACAAAGTTGGTTGTCTTGCTTTTTTTGCAAGATTCTAGAAGTCTAGAAAAACTGTCCATTTTTATAAAACTGCCTCCAAGAACCGCTTATAAATTTTATAAAAATTTGAATCTGGAGAAAAAACTTTGGATATAGATAATTGTTTATATGGTTAACAAAACCATTTTCTCTGATTTTCCCGATTCATCTCCATATGCACGGAAATCGAGATCAAACTTGGCAGTTTGGAAACTGTGCACATTTGAGCAGATTTGTTAATTAGCTCCTAAGGATCCAAATGTGTGACCTGGTTGCAATCCAACACATGTAAATGTATTAAAACAATATTTTGGACAATAACCTCCCTTGATTTTCCTCGGAAGTGTGCCGAAATGTTGAAGTGTGTATGCAAGCAGCAAGCAAGATTGTTTGTAAGAACATCCATCATCCTAATGAAGCAAGGCAAGGAAGTCATGTAAGAACTTAGGCCAGGCCGGTTCACCTTCTCTATCATAGGTGTATGTAGACAAGAGATCAAAGAAATCTCTCATGATGGTGACATATTTGGTATGCAAAAAAAATTGTGGAGATAGGAGAGTGCAAGACTCCATGATAGATATGCAAAGGTTCAAAATAGGATGAGAGGGCACAGCTTGTCATCTGGCCCTCCTTCTAGCACCATAAATATTGACGGTGCTGGACCTACTAACATGTCAAGGGATCTCCCCGGTAAGAAGTCCCAATTAGACCTCAGACCATTTGGTGTAGGAGTCCTAGCAGTGGGTCGTGAGGTAATGCCTTGACCACGATTTCACACAGAGGAAAGTAAGATGTCCCTATTGGTAGCAAGGGTGTGACAATTGCAGTAAGTCAAGGAAGGTGCATGAGAGGTTCTAACACATGGAGAGTGGGATGAGTGCATGTTGGCTTGTTGGGGCCTAACCAAGGTTTGGAGTTAATTAGCCAAACAAATCCTTGTACTACTGGCCCTTTCGGCAACAATCCACAGAGCACAGACTGAGGTCTCACCTAAAGTAGTAGGGGAGGGTGCTAGAACCAGGTTTCCGCACCCTTGAGATGTCTAAGAAGGTACGACTGGTCGATTTGTTCCTGCGTGCAGGTCACTTCACGCACTTCCTGTTCCTCGTGGCCTGATACACTGCCTTCGTGCAACCCTAACCAGGGGTTGTGTCACGCTCTGTGCTATTACCCGAGATCTTACTTATCTTCCAGTGTTAATTAGTTACCTTCACCTACTTGAATGTCTTAAGTTAGAATTAGCAATACAAAACATTCATACACGATCGCATAGTAAATAAATAGTATACTTGCAAATTATATCCAATCATGCATTAAACTAGGAAAATATACACATAATTATAGCAAAATTTCTCTTTATTGATTCTTTCAATGGTTATAGACTCGACCTACCCTGCACACTCAGCTGCAGGGGTCTGTGCACTCAGCTGCGGACTACTAGGCCTCTGTGCACTCAGCTGCAGAGCCTTCTCCTACTCTATGACCCACAAACACACTTTACACTTCGACTCAATCACTTAGACTTCTCATGCTTCCTTTCTATTCCTCTATTGGTTATTTTCTACAATTAGAGCCTCACTCTATTTTTACAATCCCATGGTCTGTGAACCATGGGTAGTTCCATCTAGCTGACATTACATTACAAAAACTAGGGTGGACAACCCTGTGACTCTATTATGATTTCGCGCCCTGCGCTCGAATTCGCAAAGTTTTTACAAAAAGATTTGGTCAAAAGTTAGGCTTTAAGCCCCAAAACATGCCTTGGGGGCATTCCATGCCCAATAGTGCGCCCTTTGGAAACCTGTAATAGTGCATGGCTTGGAAGGGAACCCACGAGCGAAGATGCATCACAAGTTGTAAAGCAAGTTAGCAAGCAATCCAAAGTGATGGTTAAACCAACAACACATTTCAGAAAGATTCATACATACTTATACAGAATAGTCCATACATGCATGTGTAAGCAAACAAATACATATATCATTTAGAGTAAACAAGATAGTTGGAATATAATACAACATATGCATGAAACATGCTGGCTCAGTTATATTAAGAAGTGTAAGTTCCAGTCATACAATACATCCATGTCCAACCCCTAGATCCGATAGCAGAACATTATAGCCACAACCGCTTGCTCCTCCAAAGAGATATACTAGCTCTACGCAATGGAGAAGCCAAAGCGCATCACAATATTGTCCAATATTTCTCTAAGATACTCCTATCGAAGCTTGGCTGACCAAAAGCCTCTACAATGAGTTATGAGGTTCTATTTATAGCAAAGGGTGGGGTGACCCTTGACATTCCCCTTTCTGACTGTTCATCTATCCTTGTGACTCTTCAACTACTCTATGACTGTTACATTCAACTATCGACACTTGAACTTCCACTTGACAAGATGTTACATTACAATACACATGTGCCCATGTGAGACAAAATGGCTTGAGCAAGCCATGCAAGACATCACTGACACTCAGACCCTTGTGGTGAGACCAACTCTTTGAAATTCTTGTGATGGTCAAGGTGGTGAGCTGATGCCGATCTTGGTCATCTGTGATGGTGTTCGTGTGCTCAATGGTGACATCTTGCTGAAGCGAACTCTTTCCTTCATTTCATCTGGGTGTACTGATATGGCTCCTCTATCCAACTCATCTGATAGTATGTGCATGGTATTCCTGGGTGTGATGGGGCCTAAAACATGTTGATGCATAGTGTCTATGCTTCTCTCCAAGCATGTTCTAGTGGCCGTGCACATCAACTTTTCAAAATACATGTTCAACTCCAGTTGGACTTGCTTCTTATCTTCGCCTCAGTGAGTGTGCCAAATGGGTGGGATCGCATGCGTGCGCACAATGACATGCATGTTGCTGAATTCCCTTGCATGTGATCAACAACACTGCTCACCTTGTTTGCTCGGTGCCAGTTGCTGGGATGGATCTATAACTTGTACGAGTGCAGTTTCATCCATCTGTGCATGTTGCGCCCCCTATTTCACCTATTCCTGCTGCAACTCATTCTCTCGTTTGTACAATTCCTTTTCTTCCTCGAGTTGTTGCTTCAGCACATGCAAATCCTTCTCTGCTCCTTTCTCTACCTTCACATGATCTTCATGTCGTGCCGTCAACTCATAGCCTCAATCTCCAAAGTTCTTTCATTACAAGTGGATTTTCTTGAGCTTGTAACTTTGTTTCACCTTTGCGTTGTCAACAGCCTTCCTCTTGCATTCGTCGTGTGTAGGTCTACTGCCTTCTATTGCTGCGAATGGTGCTTCTCACTTTGATGTCATTGCCATTGATCTTGATATCCTTGTCCATGAAAAACTTGATGTCTTCGTGGATAGGAAATTTCATAGACACTTGACTGACTACATCCCCAATTGCACTCTTAATAATGTATTTGACTCTTTTCTCCTGGAAGTTGTTGTACTTGTGCTGCTAAGAGATAGACGAACATCGATGATGACTGGAGATAGAGAAAAAATAATGGAAATAAACCTGTCATTTGGAAACCAAAACAAATTTGAGGACTGACTTGCAACATACTTGTGTGATTGAATGTGAAGGTTGCACAATTTCTATCGGGAGGTTGAGAGACTAACTGCCAAAATTTCATAAGGCATAGTCTGGGCTGTTAGGAGGCTGGTTGACTACTGGAACTACATAATGCACAGTCCAAACTTGCCTGTTGAGGACTAAAACTATGCAATGCACAATTTCAGTCAGAAGTGACATGCAACTAGCAAACTGCATTGCGTAGTTTCTGGGGCCAGCAGGACACTGCCTCCAAGAATTGCACAATGCAAGCCTGGAGGTTAGTGCTGGGTTAGAATTGCACAATTTATGGGGGGAAGGCAAAGCCTTTTCTTCTGGAAATGTGCAGTGCTATCTAGGCAAGGCACGGTTTGGGCCAAGGCAGCCCAGTTCGGCTGACGGGCCACTAAAAACATGAGAAGTCTAAATTCATGGTGATATGATTGCAAACAAGAGTGAATGATCATACATGCAAACAACAAGTAAAGGATTTAGAAAATGGGAAAGCATGCATGTGTGTGAAGTGATTCACCGCAACGACGATTGTTCGTGCAAAACAGTGTCATGCATGTGACAACAATGAGATGCAATCAAAAACTAAAAAGGTGCTTCTAAGAGTTAACATACATCAAAACAATAGTAGGATTTCACTGAAATCAAGCAGAAAACACTCACATGAAGCAAAACAAAAAAAGAAATAGAAACGAAATGTAAGACATGAAAAGCGGGCTTACCCCAAAACAAATGAGATGAGTGTGCCAACGACTCCTAGATGCAATATGGGATGTCAGAGCCGCAAGGTCGATGTGAGGAATGAGATTTGCAGTATCCAGTCGATGATTTTCGATAGAATCAAGGTTGTGACAGACATGCCACAAATCTAGGAAAAGCGAAACTTGGTGGGAGGTTTCTAAAATGATCCTTACATGTAAACTCCAACTACTAAAAATAGATCCCTGAAACAAGGGATGCCTTTGCATGCTGCCTTGGGAGAAGTAGCCCATGCATGCAAATCAATTTTTCTTGATCTCGGAGGGAACTGGTCAACCTGAAGGCACATGCATCGGTCTGCTTAGCTGAGGGGAAAAATGTGCATTTCTGGGAGGGACTTGGGCTGGTTGCCTAGAGGGATTGTGCATTTTCTAGGCAAAGAAACTAAATGCTTCCCAAAATTCTGCAATTTCTGGGCTGAGCAGTCCTGCTAGGAGGAATTCCACAATTTTTCTAGTGAATAGTTATAGGAAAATTTGCGCAATTCTGGAGCCCAACAGGCTGCCAGACAGAATTGCACAATTTCTAGAGGGAAGGCTGGTTCCCCTCTGGAATTGCACAATTTCTTGAGGGAGCTGCTCAGCCTGCAGCTAGACCAAGTCTGAAGAAACAACTTGTGAGGGGGATGCGACAAGCTTTGATGGACAGGCTATCATTATGTAAGAAAATCACTGAAGCTTGTGTACTTCACAAGGAAAGACATGCTGTTGTGAAAGGTTGGTAGGGAGGCTCCAAAACGAAGCTAAGGAAAAATTTTGGAGGGTGGCTGTAGCCGCTACAACACTTGGTGACACACTGGTAGAACTCCAGCTCTTTGAATGGACCTTGTTCATGAAAAGTAAGTCTAACACATCCAGAAGTATGGACCTTGTTCATGAAAAGTAAGTCTAACACATCCAGAAGTATTATTTAGTTCTCAGTTCGTGTTGGTTTCCACACTTGCTTGATTGTAATATGTAGCATCTGCCAAGCTCTTGGTTGATTGACACACATTCCAAGCCAATTCAACACATTTGTTTTGATTCGGGTTGAGGGGTATATTGATGTACAAGCGGTATAATCATCAGAGTCTTAGTTTCATCTTTGGTGTTGCTCTGCTACCAGCAGGCCTGGACACTACCACGATGGAGTCATGCAGGAACATAAGCATCGCTCCACTGCCAGCGAGCCTAGTCAATACCTCGATAGAGTTACTTGCATCAGATCTCTGCGTAGGAATCCCTTCTCTTCTTTCACCTTATTCATTTTTCATTTTCATAACTCTGCATAACACTTATTCATTTGAGAGGCAAAAGAGGGATCCCAACTTATTGAGATCAGAAGATGTTGTTCCTTTAGGGAAGTAGTTTATTATATAAATCTAACGTGCTTGTTAAGGTTTTCCTCCTCACCTTACTCTACTTGACTGAGCTGCCAAGGGTTAAACCATAAACAACCGACTAGAGTAGGTGACACTAGCTAGCGTGCAAGCGTTGTGTTTTCACCAAGGTTCCCTTAGAACAGTCTGTATTTTCCATCGACGTATCATGGACCAAAAGTAACAAGTTCTTCATACAGAGGTAGGATGATAGATAACCAAGTGGTGATAGCTAAACAAGGACTCTTGTACTTTACCCAACTTGTTCCAGGAGTCACAAATGGTTTCATGTAAAACTAACCTATGAAAAAACAAGCAAACAAACAACAAATCAAAGCAGAATTAGAAATGAAAGCAAAGTGAGTAAGCAAACACGCAAGCAAGGAAACAAACATAAAAATAAAGAAATCAAACAAGCATGCAAACAAACAAGCTGAAAGAAAACACTACTCCTACTCCTAAGTTAAAAGTGCATGGGTCATCTCATGTGAAGTGATACTTCTAATGCAGCCACCAACACATTGGTTGACCCATGTTGGTGAAGGCATGGTTTGCGAACAACATAGTTGTGTGAACAAGCATATGTGAAAGATACAATAATTAAAATAGACACACTCCGAGCTTACAAGCATCCACACAACAAAAATGAGTGAAAGCGCATGACATGCACTCTGTGGACTTGCCATAGTGTTGTGCTACACTGTGTGTAGATGTTAAGTGTATGCATTCCCTTGACCGTGACATGCAAGTAAACGTGAGAAAGATAGACCACTTACGTTGCGCAAGTGTGCTTGCTATGTAAGATTCCTCCAATGCACGAGTGATGGGATCATGTAGTTCGAGTGGAGGAAGCATGATACATGTGTAAGATTGATCTTTAATGCATACAGATGAGTGATGAGGAGCCTCGAGTGTTTAACCAATTTCCTGATCGGAAGTAAAAACAACCTCAAGACAGCGAGGGCCTGACATAACCATTAGCTAGGGTTGAAGTTCCTTGATACTCTGGGGGGTTTTGACTTCATAGGTAGTTAGATCATCGTAAACCAATGGCCTAGACAGATTAACAATGAGTGAACCAACATCATGATCAGATGATGAGGTAAAGAGATCTTGATAGCCAAGACTAGAAAAATCTGGATGTTGGTCGGCATACTCATGATCTGATGAATCACATACAGGGGTAGATGAGAAGAAAGGTTGTTCACACTTTGTGTTTCCAGAAAAAGCAGATGAAAGATCAATTAGATTTTCAATGAATGATTGGTCTTCTCCATTGTTAGATGATGGTTTTACATATGGTGTGTGATGCCAATGATCAACAATGGGTGCACCTGTGGATGGAGATACACATGAAAAATAAAGAATGACAGGATCAACAAGGATGTGAGGAAAAAATGGAGGAGGTACAAGACATTCAAGGATGGTCCTCTACTATGGGCAGATGTTCAAGCTCCCCATCATACTCTTCATGAATTTCGACACATGTTGGTTTTGCAACACCAACCACATCGATAGATTGATCCTTGCTCAAAATAAGTGTAGAGTCTAGAATGGGAGAACACAAGACAATGTCATTCAAAGGATGATGAGAATACAAAGACAGAGGTTGAGGTACAAAATACATGTGATGAGGTATAGGAATCACAACCAAGTCTGTGCAACAATTAGAAGGAGCGATGTCAGGAGGATGTGACGGTTCAACAAATGTGTGTTCATGCTCTCCCACATCACTTTGCAATGGTGGAGATGTTTGATGAGGGGATGATGAACAACCACTTGTGACAGCGACCATATCCATTTGTGATTGTGCAGCTCCATCACTGAAGTGTGCTAAGTGGGGTTTGCGCTTGAAGTTCTTCTTGGGATGGATTGACTTGTTAAGAAAGTACTCAAATCTATCCCAAAGATAAGGAAATTTCATCTCTCTCTTTGGATCTTGAAACTGCAAATCACGGAAGCGGTGCCAAAATTCCATTGGCGATTCATGTGGAGCCTTCTGTTGTTGTAACAGTTTTTGGTCAAGATACTCTGGATCAAAATGATATAAAGTGTCTTCAATGAGATCATAGAAGTGCTCAAGCGAGTGCACACTATTAGTCGGTAGGTTACACAACCACTGATGTGGAGATTCGCAAAGTGTGTATGCAAGCAACAAATAGGCCTGTTTGTCAGAACATCCATCATCCTCATGAAGTAAGGCAAGGAAGTCATGTAAGAACTCAGGCTAGGCCACTTCACCTTCACCATCATACGTGTATGTAGACAAGAGACCAAATAAATCTCTCGTGATGGTGATAGGTTCGGCGTGCGAAAAACATCATGGAGGGAGGAGAGTGCAAGACTCCATGATAGATATGCAAAGGTTCAAAACAGGATTAGAGGGCACAACTTGTCATCCGGCCCTCCTTTTAGCGCCATAAATGTTGATGGTGCTGGACCTGCCAACATGTCAGGGGATCTCCCCAGTAAGAATTCCAAATTAGACCTCAGACTGTTTGGTGTAGGAGTCTTAGCAGTGGGTCGTAAGGTAATGCCTTGATTTTGCACAGAGTCTAGTAAGATGTCCCTGTTGTTAGCAAGGGTGTGATAGCTGTAGTAAGTCAAGGAAGGTGCATGAGAGGTTCTAACACATGGAGAGTGGGATGAGTGCGCCCCTTGGAAACCTGTAATAGTGTGCGTCTTGGCCGAAGGGAACACACAAGCGAAGACGCATCACAAGCTGGAAAGAAAGTTAGAAAGCAATCCAAAGTGATGGTTAAACCAACAACAAATTTCAGAAAGATTCATACATACTTATACAAAATAGTCCATAGATGCATGCGTAAGCAAACAAATACATATATCATTTAGAGTAAACAAGATAGTTGGAATACAATACAACATATGCTTGAAACATGCTGGCTCTATTATAGTAAGAAGTGTAAGTTCCAGTCATACAATACATCCATGTCCAACCACTAGTTCCAATAATGGAATGTTACAACCACAACTGCCTACTCCTCCAAAGAGATATACTAGATCTCCGTAGTGGGGAAGCCAATGCATGTTATAATATTGTCCAAGCTTTCTCTAAGATACTCCTATCGAAGCTTGGATGACCAAAAGCCTCTACAATGAGTTATGAGGTTCTATTTATAGCAAAGGGTGGGGTGACCCTTGACATTCCCATTTCTGACTGTTTGTCTATCCTCATGACTCTTCAACTACTCTATGATTGTTACATTCAGCTATCGACACTTGAAATTCCACTTGAAAAGATGTTACATTACAATGCACATGTGCCCATGTGAGACAAAATGACTTGAGCAAGCCATGTAAGACATCATTGACACTTGGGCCATTGTGGTGAGACCTGTTGGAAATAATACTGAGAGGGGGGGGTGAATCAGTATTATCAAATCAGATACTTTTTCATTTTCACACTCAGATTCATATACACGACTTCAGTTAAGGGTATACGCGTATATACGCGACTGTATTAAATGCAACAAGCGTATAGGCAACAATCTTATGATTTAGTTAGCTTATCTTCAGTAAATGCATCAGAACATTATTAACCACATTAACAGTAAACAGGTGTAGTAAAACAGTACAGATCATCACACATAAGAAGCACACATGAACACCATGATGTAAGGTGGAAACCCAATGTGGATGAAAACCACCTGCTGCAATTCGTCTCTTTATTTCTTTAATAAGAAACTTCTTTTACAATGTACTGGTGTAGTCCTTTACCAGCACGCAGGCTACAACCTACAGAGGGCTACAACCCTCTCTCGTTTTCTAGTTACTTCTGGAAGGGAGC
>APFE030735950.1:3895-32945 GCA_000404065.3 Pinus taeda | reverse complement strand
AACAGGCCTTGGGCCAAAGGAGGGGAGGTTGAAAGCTGAACATTCTAAAGGGTAAATGCTGCTGGAATTAGGACTTCCATTGTTGACTTGTGAGGAGAGATCACTATCCTTCCTTGTTGCCATATTGGGAGTGGGTGAGCTTGTCAAGGTAGAGGAAATCTCTTGCTGGACCCTGGGAGGAGCTTGCACAACACCAAAGCTCAGGTTGTAATGGTTCCTTTTTTGTTTCCTTAATACAAATAAGTCCATTCTTCTCAATGATTTGTTGTTAATGAATTATTTCATGTACTCCTTGGTCTATGTGATGAATATGCTTTGTTTTATGATGAATATTCAGGTGTTATGTACTCGTTTGCTTTGTTAGTGTATGCAGGTCTAAAAGTGAAGGAGGAGCTCATCTGGATCAGCAAGGCTGGACTGCTACAACGAGCGTTGGACCTAAGGTAAGATCGAAAACATTTGAATTTTCATAGAATAATGTGTGTTTAGAGAAGGATTTCTCTTGTTTGGTTTGTTTGTCACTAGAGAGTCTTAGACTCCTAGGGAGGTTAGATTTGTCCGCAAATATAACTCTTTCCGCATGACACAAGCCATTCAAATGGAACAATTTTTCTTTCTATGCATGACTGAGATCCAAATCTAGTTGGCTTTCCATCCTTAATGTGTTAGATTCGAACTTAATGGACAACAAAGGCTTTTTCCCATATACCATCTCATAGGGTGTAAATCTAGTGATGGTCTTCCATGTTGTATTATAGGCCCATCTGGCCTCAACTAGTCTCTCTACCCAATCCTTCCTGTTGCTGCTCACTACCTTGGTTAATATTTTCTCTAGTGCCCTGTTGGTCACCTCCACTTTCCCATTAGCTTGTGGATGATAAGGAGTGGAGGTCCTATGCTTGATTTTGTGATCGCTGAGCAATTAATCAATCATGTTGGAGGTAAACTGGCTGCCTTGGTCTGTGACTAACTGTCTAGGGTATCCAAATTTGAAGAATAAAATCTCCCTTAGGAACTCAACCACCTTCTCTTTTGTTGATGCCTTAATCAACTTTGTTTCATCCCACTTAGTCAAATAATCAGTGCACACAATAATGTACTGCTTTTGCTTTGAAGGAGGGTTGGTAGGCCCAATGAAGTCCATGCCGCACTTGTCAAACGGCTCAAAAGTCACTTGGAGTTATAGGGGAATTTCATCTCTTGGAGTAGGCTTTCCTATCCTTTGGCACCGATCACACTGACTAATTTCATTTTTCACATCCTAATGAAGAGTAGGTCAATAACAGCTTACTTGCAACAATTTGAATGATGTCCTCTTTACTGCAAAGTGACCTCCACAAGGCCCATCATGACAGGTTAGAAGGATGTCAAAGACTTCCTCTTTTGTTACACACATTCTCAAGATTTGATCTAGGCCAAGTTTGAATAGATTAACCCCAATCTAGGTGATGGGGGCGCTTTTCCTAACTATCTTCATCTTTTCTTTTGGAGGGCAAGTTTGGTGGGAACTATGCTGATACCAAATAGTTTTTTATATCAGCAAACCATGGGGAGAGAACTGAAATAGCAAATAAATTCTCGTCTGGTAATTGGTCATCCACCATTCCTTCTTCACCTGCAGGCAGAGTCATCCTAGATAGGAAGTCTGCAACAACATTTTCCTTACCAAGCTTATCAACAACAGTTAGATCAAACTATTGTAATAAAAACAACCATCTTATAATTCTATTATTCACATTTGTTTTGTTCGTTAAATATTTGATTGAAGCATGGTCAGTATGCACAAATGTTTGATAGCATGTAATGTAATGCCTATTTTTTTTTTAATTAATGCACAATAGCCAGGAGTTCCTTTTCAGTCACAATATAATTTAGCTCAACCTTTGATAGGTTGTTACTGGCAAAATAGATGGCATAGGGAAATTTCTCCTCTTCCTAACCTAAGGCTGCTTGTATGGCTTTGTGTGAGGCATCAACATGAATATGAAAAGGGAGGGCCCAGTTTGGGCCTCAAAGAATTGGTGCAGTGGTTAACATACCCTTTTGAATGTCTAATGCCTCTTGACAACTCTTTGACCATATAAACTCAGAATATTTGTCCAACAACCCAAAAAAAGGATAGGCCGACTTGTTGAAGTCCTTTATGAAGCTTCTGTAATATCTAGCTAACCCTAAGAAACACCTGAAATATCTCTACTTTTGTGGAGGTGCGACCCTTTTGGATGATTGTTATTTTGTTTGGGTCCACCTGCAATCTTTGTTGAGATATTGAATGACCTAGCACAGTCCCTTTAGTCATTGGGAATTCACATTTTTATGGATTGAGAGACAGATTCACTTCAATGCATTTGTGTAATACTTTGCCTAGGTTAGTTAGGGCTTCTTAAAAATCACAGCCATAAGGTGTAAAATCATCCATATAAATTTCCACCGAATCATGTACTAATTAAGAAAAAATACTCAAGACTTCTCTCTAGAAGGTGGCAGGCACATTGCATAGGCCAAAAGGAAGGACCCTATAGGAAAAAGTACCTTAAGGATAGGTGAATTTGGTCTTATCCTGGTCTTCTAGGTAGATTTGGATTTGGTTGTACCCACTGAATCCATCTAGGAATGAAAAAATTCTTCCCTGCTAGGCCATATAACACTTGGTCAATGAAGGGTATGGGAAAATTATCTTTCTTGGTGGCTTTGTTCAACTCCCTATCATCAACACAAATCCTCCACTTACCATTTTTCTTGGGAACTAACACTAAAGGAGAGACCCACTAATTGTCTGAGATAGGGTAAATGAATCCTGCATCTAGCAGTATTTGCAATTCTTCTTTGACTATGTCTTTAAGAGTTGGATTCATCCTCCTTTGTGGTTGCCTAACTAGCTTGCAACCTTCTTTGACGTATATGTGGTGAGTACACAATGAGGGGTGTACTCCCTTCATTTCCTTGTAACTACAAGCTAAGGCTTCTAGGTTTTCTCTCAACATGATGCATAGATTTTCCTCTTCTAAAGTAGAAAGATATGGATTAATTTTCAAAGTTTTCTTTGGGCCGAATTCTATGGTTTTGACACAGAGTGGGTTGGAATCAGCCAAGTATAAGTCAATTAGATGATTTTTCTAGGTTTCCCTTACCTCTTCTTCTAATGGTAATGAACTAGGAGTTGGACTTTGGAGCAGGTGTTCAATTAAGTTATCCCCATCTTGTTTTCCTCCTCCTATGGTTGTTTCCAAAGCATAAAGCTGGGAAAAATAAGCCTCATCTTCTTCCTCCTCCAACCGTAAAGGTAAATTACGCTCTAGGGAAGGTTGAGAAGGAGGGTATACGACTAACTATTTGGGCATATGCCCATTCTTGATGGTCATATTTCTAGCTCTGCAGCTAATGTAAGCATTAGCTGTAGCTAACCATGGTCTCCCAAGGATGAGAGGGTAACCAGTAAGCTTAGGCTTAGGCTGCAGAACCAAAAAATATGTAGGGTACTCCCACGCGTCAATGGAGACCATCACATCCTCCACAATTCCCTTAGGGGTGACTATGGAACAGTTTGCAAGTTTCAGAACTATTGTGGTCTTCCTGAATGACCCTTGGAGTTGGAGCTTTAACATGGTGTCCTTGGTCATCACATTAATGAAAGCCCCAAGATCAATCAAAGTGTGGGGAACAATGGTGCCATTGATGTGCACATCTATTATAGGGCTTCTGGGGTCCAAATATTTTGGACATGTAACTTGTCCCAGCATTACATCAGATAGTTGCCCAATGACATTAATGATAGGGGAATCCCATTTTCTTCTTCTTGGATGCTTGAAGCATTTCTCCTTAATCAACTTATTGTAAATGGGAACATCTTTTATTTCCTGGAGAACGGGGGTCTTTACACATAGATTTTTGAATTCTCCTAGAAGTTCAATTTCTTTTGGGGTAGGCTAGAGTGGTTGGGCCAATCTCTTAGGAAAGGGTGGATTTAATATATGGTTGCTTTCCTCTCTTTCTTCCTCAACCTCCCTATGTGGAGAGGGAGGTTGGTTATCGGG
This sequence comes from Pinus taeda, assembly GCA_000404065.3. NCBI lineage: Eukaryota > Viridiplantae > Streptophyta > Pinopsida > Pinales > Pinaceae > Pinus > Pinus taeda. The sequence continues at coordinate 28,911 of APFE030735950.1, read as the reverse complement.
AAGAATTCTCCCAAATCTTAGGTTGATCTCCTAGATTTCTACAACATAAGCAGGGTATGATGCCTCTCCATTGTATACTTGTTGAGCTTGCCTATTGTTTGGGTTTAGATTTGGCTAGGCAGGAATTTGGGGTTTCTTAGGTGGAGTAGAGTGCATTAGTTGTGGTTGCGTAGGTGGCAGAGGCAATAGGGCTGGAACATTGTTCCTCCACCCTTGGAGTGGGGTATTCCACTAATGTTGTGGTTGAACATAAGGATGAAATGACTGGCTGGATAGCTTGGAATGATATTGAGATGCATAGGATCAAGGAGGGGGTGTAGGCTAGGAAGGATGAGCAAGGGGTCCCCAAGAAGGTATAGTTGTGGTTTGGTTGGTGTTGTAATATGCATGGGATGACCCTTGCATACCGTGCTAGTATGGTCTAGGCCCAGGAGGTCTCGTTTGGTTGATGTAGCAAAGCTGCTTAGTGACCCCTTCATCTCCCTGATATACAAATTTGAGTGCAGGTAAATAAGGGTAGTTATCTGTTGAGTGGGTTTCTTCACAAACTGAGCAAAGATCAATACAGTTCAATGGACATTCGTTCCTAGGATGCCTCCTCGTGCATCTAGGACAAAAGATGGTCAAGGCTCTCTCTTCTTCCTCTCGCTTCCTTTTGATGTTCATGGTGTCCGATTGCAAGGCAAGGGTTTGAAACATATCACTTTTGAAATATTCCAACATATTTCCAATTTCACCCTTGATGGATGAGTTGGAGGATGATGTATTGGCCATAGGTTGACTACCCCTACCCCTTTTCCTGGCTGCCCTAGAATGGTTTCTAAAGACAACCTTGATATCCACATAGGGTAATTGGTAAATATCTCCTCCTGATAACATGTGCAAGGTATCTAGAAGATCTTCCTTTACTCCTCTAAGTAGGACCAGTTTTAGTGACTCAGGGTCAAGTGTGCACCTAGCCCTTTTGTAACTGAGCTGGAATATTTCTTCATAGTCTTCTAGGGATTCATCCTAGCCTATGTTCATCCTGAAAATATCTTGTTTAGTATCCTTTGACCTACAGTAGTAGCTATATTTGTTGTTAAAAGTGTGCTCCATCTGAGACCAAGTTGTAATGTTATCTCTAGGTAAACCCATGAGCCAGCGAAATGTTGCATCCTTGAGGGTAGATGGAAACAATTATAACTTTTTCTCATCATATGTATAGTCATAGGTTCAGAATATAACATGAAACTCAAATAGGAAAGTGTTAGGGTCCTCTGTGGTCAGGCCATGGAAATGAGGTAGAGTAGAGGGGCTTATATTCTTCATCTTCATGTCCCTAAGGGTCTCCCTAATGGGGAAGGCGCCCTCAATTCTCTCTCTATTTCCTCTGTCATTTTGGTTTTTAGCCATTGATTCAGTAGGAATGGGTTCTTCCTCTTATAAATATGTACGGTTTCTCACCTAAAGGTTCTTCCAGTTCACAGTCACTGAAGAAGAGAGAAGGTTGACTGTTGGATGCGGTGGGGGTATTTGGCAAGAATTTCCCTAAATTGTCCCTATTCCTACGAGGCATGAAAGGAAATGTTTTTGGGCTGGTTTTTGGAACGTTTTTTTAGTAGGAAAGTACTTTGTAGAAATGAAATTGCTAATTTGAATGAAAACTACTGCCAAAAAAAAAAACAAAGCCTACTTGCTGAATTGAAACTCTACTTGTAGAATGAAATTGTTGATTGAATGTAAAATACTAATAAAAAGGCTACTTGCTAAGTTTAAATTCTACTTGCAGAATGGAAAGGAAAGAAGATAACGATAAATGAAAGAAAGGAAGCTACTAGATTACTTTTGCAGAAATAAAATAATGGAAGAAAATTGAGGATAAGAACTAGAAGAAAAGAAAGTTGGTGACTAGAAATAGAAGAAAGAAGTAATCACATTCTTAATTTGACACCTCGCTAACAATGACACCAAAAAGTGATGAGTGCTAGTATTGCAGCAAGGATGCTGCAACTCCTAGGCTACGAGCTTTACTTATGAACCAGGGTTTGTACAAGCTTAGAGGTGATAGTGCTATATGCACAAGTAGAAGTGAAGGTCTTGCCTATTGTCACTTGTTCATTTGGCAAGAGATCCCAGGGATTCCAAGCTAGGCTTCTATAGAGTCAGAAGAAGCTTGATTCTTTTATGGAAGAAGAGAAAATCTATTTTGAGAGAGCTACTCTACTGCAGTAATGAAGAAAGAAACATGTAACTCTAAATCACATCATATCCTAATTAACCATTTAAACATCTAAACTAAGCAAGATTGCTAACTCAACACTAACCTAATGCTACTATCTAAGTTGCAGAAGTAAAGAGTATCAAACCATACAAAGGCGTAAGAAAGGAAGCTAAACTAAATCTATTTCCACTTTCTTTTGGTATCTTTTGGTGTTTGCGATGAGAGGACAGTATCGAATGACCAAGTCAAAGCTCAGGAGTGGCAACATTTTAAGGATATGTAGAACAAGGTTCAGGAAGGAGTCAAGCGGAAAAGTAGTAAGAGGATGAAATCAGTGAAAGGAGGAAGTAACAAGGAAGAAGTACATAGGAAACGTTGGATCGATTGGGAATAGTATTAAGGGGACACAAGTGGCGAAGATCTTATCACAAAAGATTACGTGAATAGATGGACGAGTAAGACTGATGGAAGATAAATGGTGAATATCCTATCATGAGTGGCTAAGTGAAGAGATGAATGAATAAGACTAATCAGAAGATGAATGATGGGGATCCTATTGCGGGAGGCTAAGTGAAGAGATGAACAAACTAGACTAATAAGAAGATGAATGGTGGAGATCCTATCATGGGAGGTTTAAGTCAAGAGATGAACAAACAAGACTAAGTGGAAGATGAATGGTAGAGATCCTATCACAGGAGGCTTAATTCAAGAAATGAACAAAGAATACTAAGCAGAAGATGAATGGCGGAGAACGTATCGTCGGAGGTTAATCCACTAAATGGATGAGCAAGATTAAGTCACGTGGCAATTGAAGGAAAAAAACATGTGGAATGATAGAGCGGGCTTTCGTAGGCGGTAAGTATTTTCTCACGCACCCTCAAGGGTGTAAGTGGAATTCCAAAATTTTGCATGATTAGCCTAACTGGGTGGCATGTAGCACGATAAAACCACTTTTCTCACGTGCTCTCAAGTGAATAATGGTCGTGCAAGAATCCACGCGAGATTGCGTGATAGCTGTTGGATCAGGTGGGACTAATCAACAGTGGAGATTGGGCAAGCTAGTTGGCGAGCAGGTGACATGATAGCCATCAGATTAGGCGAGGGAGATTGACAGTGGGGGTTTAAAGCACATAAAATATTGAGGTGACCCAATAGTCATTGGATCAAGAGAAAGATCGACAATGGAGATTGGAGCACATGAAGTAGGTGGAAGACATCATGTGCGATGGCCATTGGGTAAACTAATGAATAAGATGGTGATTGGTCAGGCTTGTTGTGGATCGAACGGTAAGGAAATTATGCATGAAGAAAGTGTTGAAGGAAACTTCAATGAAAACAATAGAAACCGGTGAGGCTGAGGGAGGACCGAGAGTGATGGAAAAAGACGACAATGAAATGAAACAAGTAACTGCATCAAACAACAAACTCTGAAGCTCATGTGAGAACTAGAAACCTATGTTTTTGGGGTTGATGAAGGGTCTCTTCTCTCATGTCATGGTCCCAGAGGGAAGAGGTGAGGCTGAGAAACCTGCAGACAACCTTATGGGGATCTTTTTCTCGTAGATAACTTGCTAGTTGAAAGAAGGCACAAATGGAAGTAAACAAAAGCACAACTGATCTACTCTACACTATTGTAATGGGAATGCCGCTACTTAAGAAAATGAACAATTAAACCATGAATCATCTACTCTATACTACTGTAATGGAAATGCATCTACTGAAGCAAACGAATAGAAAACCAGAAATCTATGCTATACTACTATAATAGAAATGCAACTATTTAAGCAAATGAATATAAAACTAGGAATATATGCTAGCATACATGTATAATAAAGAGGAGATTTGGCTGCTAGGGTTGCGCCCTAACCAAAGAGCTTTATCCCTTTGATTTAACTTAGTGCTGGCTCAAAACGAAACTCAGTCTTTTTCTCAAAACCATGGATTACAAGAAAATTTTCACAAGTCTTGCAGCCTAGAAATACAGTAGAGTTTTACAATAAAAATATGAAACCTACTGAGGTCCTAAGCCTCTCTACTTATACATCTGAAGTCTCCAATGGATTCCTTCAAATTAGGGAGGATCGGCTCCCAACTCAAGATACACTGTTTCTATCACTTTGACTTGCTCAACTATCTTCTAGTCCTCATGATTTGGCTGTTTGCACTCTGAGCTAATGGAGGAATATTCGAATGGAGGGGTAGTAAATGAGGAGGATTTGCCTCCTATAATTCCTCTCCCTTGTCCCATTTGAGTTTTTACCAAGGTCTTTGCCACAGTTCCTTGCATTTATCCTTTATTCCTGCACTAAATGCACATTAGACCACAATGCAAAATATCCAACTCTAACTCATCTCATAAAAAAATATGATCAAAAGTATGCAATAAGTTGTGAGAATAGTTGGTTTGACTAAGCTAGGAGGTGAACTAAGGCCCATAAATCACCCAATGATGAGTCTCAACAATAGGCCTAGGTCCTAGCCTTGAAAAAATGGCTTAGATATTGTGGTCACTCACACAAAACTAACTAAAAAAGACTACAGTTGCTAGGAAGCAAGCCTATGGGAGTGACTGGGGGGATTTAGTCACATGGAGGCCTTATCATGGGAGATACTACGGGTTTAATTCAGTGAAAGGATAACTTAACTCAAGGGTTGGGCACCTCGGGTGATTGGTTAGCTCCTGGGTGCCTTGTAGCACCTGAGAGAGGTATGTGAAGTTTTGGTTTGTCGGCTCCAATTCCTTAACTATAATTATGCAGTTTAATCATATCATAGTAACTTTTCATCACATATTTACTTGGTGGACCAGTAAGCTTGGGTAAATGTGATAGGAGGTGGTCACAAATTTATATAAATAAAACAAAATATGGAAGAATACTTGTTCAAATGGCTGGGTTGGGATGCTCCTCCTGGCTAACTAACTAAATTTACCTCCTATCCAACTAGGAATGATTTCCTATCATAGGGAACCTACATAGGTCCCCTAGCCCTTCAAGCCCAAGTCTAACCAGTTGTAGTATGTCCAATTTAAACCCAACACTCTGAAATGGATCCAAGTTTTATTTCTCTCATTTCTCTCTCCATTCCCTCTATTTTTCATTCTCCACATTCCTCTCCCAAATAAAATCCTCCAATGCCAAAAATCAAGAATAGGGATCTCCCCCTTCTCTCATCCTCCTTCTATTTATGTATATTCCTTTCATCCAGCTCAACCACCTACCATTAATTGCATGAATACCCTCCCATTCTTTTAATTTAATGACCTTGACTTTCTATTCCATATCTTATACCAAAATAAATTTGGAAGGAAAGTTAGGGAATAGAAATATTAATATTTAATTCAGAATTAAATTGGAGAATAAAACTTCGAAAACCTTGGGAATTGAAATATTGATATTTAATTGAAAAATAAATTGGATAAGACCATATATTGTCCAAAAGTAAATTTGAGAAGATCTTGGGAATTTGTTAATAATTAAATAATAACAAATAATAAAAATTCTTATTAGTAAAATAAAATTACAGATTCCCAAATGTAGGTATATACCAACAATACTTAATAATTATAAGTCAATATTTCCAGGTTAATTAAACGCTAATCAAAATTAACATGATATGATTGAGTAGAGAATTACAATATGTTGTTGATTGGAAATTGTTAGCCTCCTGCTCATAGCAGTTGTTCACCTTTCGTGATCGACATATGTACAGGCCAAATATGTCATGCTTTGCTTACAGCAATGTTCCATATTTGAAATTTGCTACTTCTTTTTTGCCTGACAGCAACAGCAGAAGCTAGTCACCCACCAGTTATGCCTTCATTTGAAATGTCTGTTGATAATATTTCTGAGCAAGGAATGCATCATATTGAAGAGTCTGAGGACCAGTCTTCTCCTTTTGTCAAATCTTTAACGGAGCATGATGAATATTCGTTTGGTTCAGCCGCAAATGAGATCTTTTCTGCCCAAACCATCAGAAGCTCAGGCAGAGTACGAAGTTTACTCCTTGATGAGTGCACACTGAATAGTTCTGTTTCCATTGCTGAATTGTCAACATCCTCGCAACAAGAGGGCAAGATTACTGGGATATCATGTACAAATAAAGATAGCTGCTATACTAACATAAATTCAAAGAACACAACTGGAGATGTGGCATCTAATGCAAAGGATTTATAATGTGCAGCAAACCTATCTGAAACAGCTCTTGTACCCTCTCATAGGATGTGTTATGAGAGTGGGTGAACCCAGTTCTTTCAAGTAACTTTAGGAAGCCCTCACGGGTGAATCAAATGGGATCTCTGTGAATTTATTTACTCTCAAGTCGGTGTCAAGTTGAACTTAATCAAGTACAAGCTGTTTGAAATTGATCCTATACCACATGCATATTCACTGATTTCAAATTGTCATATTCAAAGCAGCGTAGGAGCAGAGTCATCTTTGCCATTTATCTTGCTTTGTGGATGCCGGCCCAAGGATTTATAATGTGATTCTTTATTAATCACAATGTTTAGCATGAAAGGCAAGCAGCCAAGGATTCTTGTTCAAGTTCCATACATCTGCAGGGAGGAGCTGGCGGCACAGTATTCTCCAATGTCAGAGGATAGTGATGATTGTGTTGGTTATCGCATGATACGGTATAGTGATTCTCCTCAGCATATTTCAGTGACTCAATCCGATCAAGTTATTAGCAGTCCTACGAGCCCTGTTTCACCACAAAGGAACCAAAGGACCATTAATGCTGCTGGAAGCCAGTTTGGATGCTTTTCTGAGGACTACAATGCTACAAGTCCTATTGGAAAACATCTTCGTTTGAAGGGGGATCTGAAAACAGTTGCTCAAATAAACAATGAAGACCTAAGAAAAAAGAATAAGCTTGTGGAAGACCTCCATAATACTATCCAAGAGAAGATTAAGTATTAGGAAACATCTAAGGAAAAACTTTCAAAATTGGAATATTATATTGTGTTGACAGATTCTGCTCGCCAGAAAGCAGAGGAAAATAGGCAACTTAATAGGGATTTGGAGAGGCAAATGCTTGAACTTGAGCAGAGACGCAAAGAATTAGACCAAAGAGAAGCTCAAGATGATTTTGAAAAGAAAAAGCTGGAAGAAGAAAAGAAAAAGGTTTATAACAATTGTTAAAAGCACGAGCTCTTCACGTGGATATCCTTATTACTCTGCACCTCTTCGCTGAATGCTTCAATTAAATACTTCGCTCTAAAAATGGAAAATCTGCGGAGTCCATCTTAAGCCTCTTGATGTATGAGCATACCTCACACCTTGAGGTGTTGCATTCTGCCACGATCTTATACAATTTTTGTTTTGTCTTCCCTCTATGTATGCATGCCCAGTGCGATATTTTGAAATGCTGTTTCTGGCGTTTCCTCGAGCTTTAAGGTGATCCAGAGTGGTATTTTATCTATGATGATCTAAAAGTGGAGCAGGAGCTGTGATTCAGAGATCTATTGCAAGGTTAAATTCCAGGGCGTGAGATCGAAGCTGTCAGGCAAGAACAGACATGGATCAGAAATGTTGGTCTAAGGAATTGATGTTTGGCCTATTAATTCTTGCAAGGCATAGATTGCTGAATAATGATGCAAAAGAAGCTCAGACTTTCGCAGACCAAGCACTGAAGGTAGCTTCAGATGATAGAGATGTCAAGCATTACATTAGAGAATATGCAGCACTAGCTGTCTTGGGTTCTCCTGAAGGTCTTGAAACAATAAAGAATGGTTTTGATACCAGGATGCTGCAAGTACTTGATAAGTGCTTCCAAGAATCTATTTCCTGTTGCTAAGCCATTATCACGAGCTTTCTATGAGAAAGATCAAGGAACGCCTTTTTTGACAATCTCTTAGGTCCTATTCCTCTAGATTCTTCACTCTTGAAATCAGTTATAGAGACTTGGTATGGGCCATCTCTTCTACCCCGAAATTTTGGTGCGTTGAAGGATTTAGTAGATTTTGTGGCAAAAAATTATGCTTTCCCTGGGACAGGATAAATTTCATCGAGAGATATCTGATACTTTGGAGTTTGTGGTCAAACAGTCAGATGTCATAGTTGAGAACCTTAGGAACGTCACAGAGTACCTAAGTGTAGCTCAAATTGTCATCCCAGAAGACGAGCAGCACCAGATAGAAGAGTTGAATGAAAACTTGATAAGGGCAGCAAATGAGCTTGAGGAAATAACATCAGACAGTGCAGACAAAATACAGAAGGCCCTTGATGTGGCGAGATGCCTTAATTGTGGTTGCGGGTGTGATGATTCTCTTAGCAGTTCTTGGCCTTTTACTGGCGGTTCTTGGTTTCCGACATATTATTTACATATTGGTTGTCATTGGATGGTTGCTTGTCGCGGGTACATTCATTCTGTGTGGGGTATTTACTGTTCTCAACAATGCTATTACAGATGCATGCGTGGCAATGCAAGAGTGGGTGGACCACCCCAATGCGGATACTACTCTAGACAGTATTCTTCCTTGCGTAGATAAATCCACGACGAATCAAACTTTGTATAAAAGCAAAGAAGTAACAAGTGACTTGGTGAATGTACAAACCAAGTGATAACTAATGTTGCAAATGGAAATATGTTTCCCAATGCTGGTGCCGCTTATTACAACCAATCTGGCCCATTAATGCCTGCGCTTTGTAATCCATTCGATTACCAGTTGAATGATCGGCCATGTTTACCTCAAGAAGTCAATTTACCAATGCAGCTCAGGTCTGGCAGAACTATGTCTGCAACGTTTCCAATGGTATTTGCGTTACACCTGGCAGCGTAACACCAAACATATCTGCGCAATTGGTGACAGCAGTCAATCTCAGTTATGGCTTACAGCATTTGTTAAATCTATGGAACCGCCTAAAGGATTCCTGGGCAGTTATTACACAGTTATCACCAAATAGCCCAGGCATTAAACTTGGATCAGTGAAATACTTTGCCAACAGAGTCACATTGGGCAAACAACTGCTATGGATCTAGAAGCATCCAATTCTCACCTTGCACAGTCAAGTAATATCCAAGCCACCGCCACAATCTGAAAAGGCAAAAATCATTTATGGAACCGCCTAAAGGATTCATGCGCAGCCTTAGATATTTACTCCACGATGCCAGCTGCCCCAGCTCAGCTCGTATAGTCTTTCATGCATTTATTTTTAGTAGCAAACACTGATTTACTTCAGATATGTTTGGATCGGTCTGATAGATATTTTGAGATATTTTCCTTGAGATCTTATCCACAGATCTAAGTCTGTAAATATTTTCTATAAAAACTTCCCTATGGACTGCTCAAAGGGTGAGAGTTTTTTGATCGATAATCTGATTTTGAGGCTTGCTGTGTACGCTCTAAGACATTTAATAAACAGAGCTTGCTGGAACATTGGTGTTTGGACTGTCTGAATGTGGGTTTGATGGCTGAAGAACAAGACTACAGAATTCTCGTGTTTCCTCATGGACTAATAAGTTTTCCTCTTCTCTTTCTACAGTTGCTATGTTTGCTATATCGTATTTGTGTCATGATCTAAACTTGCAGGAAGAAAGAATAGTTCAGATGTCACTTAGCTGTGCTCTGCCCTCAATTCCTGCTTTTTCTCTATGTTTTCTTTCTAAATTAGCCTATGAATATGAATTCCTCTTAGGCTCATATTTGCACTAGTTTCCTCCGTATTTGAGTATTGTTGTAGGAATTTCTTAATTGCTCCTATAGGATATTCATTCACGTTCCCTCTGTTAGCACGAATGAAAATTACTTAGTTGTCTTTCATTCCTTGCATCCGTTTCATCCTCATTCAGATCTGATATTATTCCTCGTGCAGCTATCCTGCTCTGTAGTCTCTTCTTTGCCAAAGAAAACACATCCTTCAGTCCACATCCTTGACTCCATGCCCAATGTTCTAAACCTCTTGCGCTTCGCATGCCTCTCTGCTTAAGACCATTCTCTCCTCACCAAAAAACAAAACCATGTGCATAATAAACTAGCCTGAAATCATTTCCTAAACAAAGCTAAATCCCGAAGAGAGAGCCCTCTCTGACTGCTGGTAGGCTAGGACCGACAGTCCAAAGCTTGGTCTGTGGTTACCTCGGCCGTATCCCTTAAGGAGCCAAGGGACAACCTGAGTGATAACAGAAATGACAAAGAAGTTATCTAGGATGTCATGGGATACAAGGCATTATTGATTTTGGGTATGAGGGTTAGGAAAGTGGCATTAAGGGTAAGGAGAACAAATCTAGTTTTCATTGATTCTTCCACCAATTCCAATATTTTCAAGCCTAAGAATGACCAACAGGATTGAGAAACATCTGGTGTGAAGCCATTCGGACATAGGGAATTTATTTTGGGGATGTGTATTACCACTCTTCCACCTCTTGGATGGTGATTTATATCGTAAGGGAACAATTATGATTTACGATTAGAAGGCTACGAGTGTGGGCCAATATCATGCTGATGGTTGTAACCCTATTGGGAGAAGGCTCCCTCAATTTTTGTAGAAGTTCATTAGCCCAACTTCAAGGTATAATGATTTGTGAATTTTTTTTCCTGATCTATATAGAAGGGAGAATATCATATTATGGTGTTAATATTGAAGCATTTACATTTGAAATAAGCTAATGTCACCCCCCATTTGAATTTTCCTTCCCTTTAAATCAATCATTTCCAGGTGTTGCATCCTCTTATATTTTATTCTTTTTTATATATTGTTTCTTTAGAATATTGAGAGTGCTTTTTCATTAGTAGATTTGGTGACATAAACTAGATTCTTTGGGAGATTCAATGAATTTATTGTATAAATGTTGGAATAGCTTCAGTTGAGATCCAAGGGTTGTAATGAGATCCCTCGTATTCCATTCATTTAGAATTATTGAGAGGATGATCTTTGTGTCAATTTCATTTGGGCTATCTTCGATGGGCTCTAATTGAACTTCCTGGATTATATGATGTGAGTGTTGTTGATTCTTTCCCATTTTGACCTTTGATTCTTTCGAATCAACTTTATGAGATCATAGGTTCTTTGTCTTCCTCGTTGTCGTGTCTTCATACATAGCTTATAATGCCTACTTCACTTCTTCTGTCTCTTGGTCTAGGGCTTTTAGAGTGCTAAAATGGTTGTTAGATCAGAGATTACCTCAACTTTTTGTTGGTTTAGTTTTTTAAGTCCTTCTTTTGGTGGGAAGATCCTAGAATCCATCTCAGTTTGGAATTGGGCTTTGAGACTGAGTCGTCCTTTGATTCAAGGGACAACCTTGGAAGAGGTGCCTGTGTTTGTGACATAGTCAACATCTAAATAAAACATGTTCATAGTCCAGTGATTGGAGAATGTATTCATCTCGATATGAGATCTCAATGTATTCTAGAAGAGGATGAGTAATTCTCATGTATACATAAATGTGGGCATAAGAAGTGTATCTTCTAGTCATGGCTATGTATGATATTTTGACAAAGCTGATAATCATGTTCTTGAGTTATTTTATTATATGTTCTTTCCAATACTCAATGGGAGTGAGTATAGTCTTACCAACATAGGAGCTATAGGAAATGTCTCATTATCTGGATTACATCTCCATTCCTAGAATCTAATAAACAAAATTTCATTATTAAAGAAGTAAGGATCATTTTCAAAACCTCTTGTTTGTTCCTTGAAGTTTACAAATAATAACGTGAAGAAGCCTTTTACGGTGATCTAGAGCTCAATATGGCCATTAGGTTTCGATTTGTTTCTAATCCAAGCTATGAGATCCTTCATAGTCGGCTAGGTCCCAACAAATTTATGTATCAAGACATGATCTTGCATGTACTGGATCATCCCATCCACCTGTTTGATTTGACCTCATATCTAGGGTTTTGAGTAGATTTGAGGAGACAACTTTTATGGCTCTGGCTCTGCCATAATACTCCTAAGATTGGGGAATTTATATTGGAAGTATTTTCCTGATCATTTGGGCTAACTATGATGACATGAAATAAGGACTTAGATTCCCTTTTGTAGTTGCATTCTCGGTTACCATGTTGTAGTAGGAGAGGCAACCACTCCTCCCCCAATCTCCCTTGTGTTTTCCATCTTGAATGATCAAAGTCAGAGAGATATAGAATCTAGTCATAGAGATGGAATGTGTTAGGGTTTCTGACACACAAGTCATCTCATGTGTAACTGCAACATTCCCTTATTGTCTACCTAATAATAATTATTGATAATAAAATTAAATTCTAAAAATCATATTCCAAAATAAACAACCTACCAACATCATTATTTAAATTATTTAATGTACCATTATAATTATTATTTAAGTTATTTAATATACAAATATACTAATAAAATTATAATTATTTAATATACAATTATAATAAAATATTATTGAAATATAACATAATTTTAAACCTGTTGTTATTTAATGATTAATTTAAAATTTAATAAAAATTCATTTAAAATGTAATTATTTGTTTTATAATATTATAGTTATAAATTTGGATAATGATTTGAAAAGCTAAACATATTTTATATTTACTAACTATATAATATACATGGAAACCTCCTAGTATGTTAAGGTTCATTATGCTCAAATAAAAAGTAAATGTGCCTTTACACAGATAATAATTTTGTAACTATGAGAGGAGCGAGATGTAGTTTAACATTTAATGTCTTTTATGTCAGAATTTCTACAATGATATATAAAGTAGATTTGTGAAGGTTTTCATGGCAATAAGCACCCATTATACATAGTATAAAACATTGAATGTTGTTTTCCAAGTGGTTTCCTTTTGCTCAACAAGACTTTAATATGTGTTTATTGTCAAGCTTTGAAATATGTTTTTCATTACCTACAAGCACATAATAGTAAATCTTATAATGTTTTCTCACTATTAAATTGTATAATTATATATGTGTACAATGAGAAAACCTCCTAAAAATGAAAATGTAATGTCTGAATTTGGAAGGCTTTTTTATTTTGATCACCGAAAATAATTTTTTATCTTACGAAGAAAATGAATTAATATGAGTGAATACGTTATCGTATTGTTTGATTTTAAAATTCTAAATTAATATAATGCGAAAACTATTGTAGGGTTTGGATTTCAAATTTAGAGAATATTTGAAAAAGAAAATTTATTTGAAAGTTTAGAAAGGTTGGTTAATTTTTAGTAACTATTGTATGGTTTGGATTTCAAATTTAGAGAATATTTAAAAGGAAAAATTATTTGAAAGTTTAGAAAGCTTGGTAAATTTTATTAATTCTTGTAAAAGGTTTAGCAATATTTTATAAAAGATTTAAATTTATAATAATGTTACATACTCTGCGAATTTTGTTTTTTGTTGGGATATAAATAATTTTATATTATAGAATTTGGGAAAATCATTTTTATAAAATATGGATTTTTTTTTTGGGAAAGGAATGGAAAAGCAACCCATTTACCATTATTAGTCTTTATATTTTAGTCTGTTCAAATTCAATTTTTCAAACCAACATTAGATTAGATTAAATTTGGGCAACCATATAAATTAAATGACTGGTAAATTATGATAGAAATCAATCGATGAGAAATATCAAAACACTTCATGATACATCTCATATTTCTAAAATTTAAAAAAAATCATAAAAATAACTCAATTATAACTTTATTTTAAATTATGTTTATTAATATTATTAATTATAAGAATAGTTAATAGCCCCTGGGGTAACTCAGTTGGTGATGAGCATGAAAATGAAGTGTTATGTATGAGAAGGTTCAAGGTTCAAATCCATTAAATTCACTTGTGTTTATGGAAGAGGCATACATAGGAACCTAGAGGTTATAGTGGTACTAGCTGGAACCTAAATCTGGATCTACCAAGTGTCAAGAGAGATCAAGTGTAAAGTAAGATAGACCTAAATTGACACTCTTACATTTCACAATGGATTTCCTCAAACTTTTAAATAAAATTCATCATAACAAATACCATAGAAAAGTACCATAAACTATAAATATTTTAAAATATTTTATAGAAATTAAATCTCTATTCATCATTAATAATTACATATAAACTCTAAAAACTATATTTTAATAATAATATTAATAACAATAATGATATTTAACAAATAAAAATATTTCGATTAACATTGGAAAAACTAATCATTTTATTTATTTAGTTAGATTTAAAATTGAAAAAAATTAGCCTTACAACAAATATACTTTTCATATAATATAATAAAAATCAAATTTCATCAAAAAAATGTGTAATTACGGCAATAAATTAAAGTGATATGCGTTGCTTCAAAAATTTTAAAAATGAAAGAAAGAGTTAATTGCAAGAATTATACTATTCAAAATTATATATACAAATTCATAAAATAAAAAAAATAGTATTACCACAATAAGTTAAAGTGATATATATTTTAAATTTCGTTTCATAAAATTTTCATTCGGATGATGTAAGCGTAAATTTACACATTTAAAATATAAAATCACATTTATATAATTACATATACATTTACATTTTACATTTATATATTAGTACATTTATGTTTTAAGGTTTATTTTAGTTGGTAATTGCTATGAAAATGAAGTTTTTTTGAGCAAGAGATTAAGGGTTAAATTCCTCTAATATAATTCAGTTTACGAAAAAGAGAGCATGTTTTAGGTCCCAAAGGTTATAGTAGTAGTGATCATAATTGATCTCATGTCATACAATTACAAGACTGACCCAATTGCCAATTCCTCTAAATACAAAATAAATAATATATACATTTATATAATTTAAAGTGTAAAGTTAAATTATAGATATCTATATTCATATAGATATGGTGATATGTACGATAATTATAACCACACTTAATTAAATCTAGTGGATATAAAATGAAGGTTTCAATTTTATCTACCAACAAAGGCATGATAAATATAAATAATAAAACAATATTAAAATAAACTATGAAAATATTTTAAGTAATAATTAAATAATAAAAATTAATTTAAATTAAATAAATAAAAATAAAATAATAAAATAAATTGAATAATAAAAAAATAATTAAATAACTAAATAATAATATACATAATATGTTACTAAAAATATTATTAAATTAATAATTTAATTATATATTAATAATAAGAAATGATTATCAATAGAATTTCGAAATAATAATAGTTGTTTCACTAAATAGATAATAATGAGTATTAAATCTTTTATTAATTATATAAAAAAGCAAAAATAATATTTTTTTTTTTTTTATAATAAATAGTTAATTAATAAATTTAAAAAGTCTTTTATTAAATTATAAATCTTGGGATTATTATTAGAACCGTAAGAGATTATTAATATCATAAACCGAAGGCATCAATAAACTTAAGTAATTTATATTATAAGCCCTAGGACTATGAACCCTTACATTGATAAACCCATGGGATTGGTAATATAAATGCAAGGGAATAATTTTAAACCCAAAAGATTGAAATTATAAATCCAAGGTATATAAACCCTAACATAAATATTGAAAACCAAACCACATTTACTAATGTGGTTGGTATACACCGACATGTATATATGAAGCACATGTACAACCACATTAGTAAATGTCGTTGATATATGCCAATAGGCATATGATTAATATACATTTATTAACATAACTATATAAGCCCTAAGATAAATATTATAAACCCAAGGGCATAATAAACCCCAAGGGATTATAATCCGAAGGGAATAGTATTAAACTCAAGGGATAAATATTATAAATCAGAGGTATATAAACCCTAAGATAAATATTATAAACCCTAAAATAAACATGGTTGACCACGGTTGATTTTCATATTGACACAAATTTTGTCACAATGCAATGTTGGAATATGGTTGACCATGATTGGTTTTCATATTGAGACAACATTTTTCACAATGTGACCTTGGATAATGGCTGACCATGGCTGACCTTGATATTGAGACAATCTTTGTCACAATGCGATGTTGGACTATGGTTGGCCATGTACATTGACCATGGTTGACTGTGATTGACCATGATTCACCATTGTTGAGAAAACCTTTGTCACAATGTGATGTTGGAACATGGTTGACCATGGTTGATTTTCATATTGACATAATCCTTGTCATAATGCAACATTGGTTGATATTCATATTTAGAAAATCTATGTCACAATGTGACATTGGACCATGGTTGACCATCATTATAAACCCAATGGATTTATATTAAACCTAAAGATTAATATTACCCTATGAATAATATTATCCCTTAGGAATATGAACCCTTAGATTAATAAACCCTAGCGACTAATATCATAAACCCAAGGGATTAATAGTAAAAACCAAGGAGATTATAAGCCTAAGGGAATAATGTTAAACTCAAGGGATAAATATTATAAACCCAAGGTATAAAAGCCATAAGATAAATATTATAAACACTAAAATAAGCATGGTTGACCATGGTTTACCATCATTGATTTTTAGACTGAGAAAATCTTTGTCACCATGTAACATAGGACCACAGTTGACCATGGTTTACCATGGTTGATTGTCATATTGAGACAATCTTTGGCACATTGTGACAATCTTTGGCACATCGTTGACCATGGATGACCATGATTGTAAACCTAAGGGATTTATATTAAAACCTAGTATTAATATTATAATCCATATGAATAACATTATACCCTAGGAATATGAACCCATAAATTAGTAAACCCAAGAGATTGATATTATAGACCCAAGGGAATAATAAAACCAAGAGATTAATTCTAAACCCCAAATGTATTATAAACAAAAGGGAATAATATTATAAATACAAGGTATATAAACCCAAGGGATTAATATTATGAACACAAGGTATATAAACCCTAAGAGAAATATTATAAACCCTAAAATAGATATGGTTGACCATGGTTCAGTTTCATATTAAGACCATCTTTGTCACAAAGTGACATTGGACCATGATTGATTATGGTTGACCACGATTTATTTTCATATTGAGAAAATATTTATCACAATGTGGCATTGGACCATTGTTCACCGTAGTAGACCATGATTATAAACTCAACATATTTATATTAAACCCAATGGATTTATATTAAACCCAATGATTTATATTATAAAACCTATGAATAATATTACACCCTAGGAAAATGAACCCTTAGATTAATAAACCCAATAGATTAATATTATAACCCCTGGGGAATAATAAACCCAAGGGATTAATACTAAAAACCAAAGGAATTATAAACCCAAGGGATAAATCCAAGGGGTTAATATTATAAACACTACATATATAATCCCTAATATAAATACTATAAACCCTAAAATAAACATGGTTGAGCATGGTTTTCCATGATTGGTTTGCATATTGAGATAATTTTGTGACAATGTGACATTTGACCATGGTTGATTTTCATACTGAGACAATCTTTGTCACAGTGTGACATTGGTCTATGGTTTCACATGGCTGTCCATGATAATAAACCAAACGGATTTATATTGAACACTAGGATTAATATTATAAACCTAATGAATAATATTAGACCCTAGGAATATGAACCCTTAGATTTATAAACCCAAGGGATTTATATTATAAACCCAAGGTATATAAAGCCTAAGATAAATATTATAAACCCAAGGGATTAATACTAGAAACCCAATGGATTATAAACCCAATGGAATAATATTGTTTTTGGTAGGTGTTAGCGCTCGAATATGCCTTAGGCTAAAATAAGGCAAGACTCAAGGCCACATCAAACCACGCTCAGCCTCGTAGCTAGCCCTACAAGGACAGGAGAGGGCTCTCTCCGGGTCCAACTCGGCAAAAGCTAATCAAGAAGCCTCGAGATGACCGAATTGATGACTGATTTTAGGCTAGGTATTAAGTACAAAGAGTTTAGGATTGATTTTTTATGATTTTGTTGAAATCAAGGGAAAGGCAATTTTGGGTGTGGGGATGAGGCACACTTTTTGCAGAGGTCTACTTGGGGCAAGATAGGAAATTTTTTTGATGCCTTAAAGAAGGTGAGATGGATAGATCAAACCGGTGAGAGGCTAAGGAGAGCAAGGGGTCTCAATGATTCTCCTTAAACTGAGGAAAACATAGAATATTAAACAAATTTAAAGGCAGAGCATGGCAGCTTCATGGATTCTACCTTAACACTTCATTTTCTTAATAAGAGAAGATTTAATAAAGATAATGATTCACATACATAACTTACAAGAACTGAAAGAAACAAACCATAAAGACATAAAGCCACATGGATCCCAAGTAGTGCTGCAAAACCCTGGTCTTCCTTTGCCAAAAATGTTGGTAAAATATGTACAATATAGTCTGAAAACTATCCCAAGAGTCCAACCTTTGCTACTGAATGAAAAATTACATATATAGACCAAGCCAAACCATTCCCTAGCCTCTAGGGGTCGAGCTCCTCCTTCTAGGAGCTGTTTCAACCAATTCTAAACTGAGCACTACAAACTAGGCAGTCAAAACAACTTGCCTCTATAAACTTGGAAACCAATTCATTCATTAATTTTTTGCCATTTTATGAATGAATCTTCTAGAATAGGTAAAAAGAGCCATGTCAATCATGAAATTACATTAATTACATAAAAGAGGGTGAAAAATCCCATGAAAAGTCAAGACTGGTCAAAAGTTGTGTTGTCCTGAGCTGAAAGTGCAAAACTAGCCAATTTCCCCAACGTGTGGCGCGACATTTCTCTACGCGTAGCGCGCCTTTCAGGCCAATTTTGAGTTACTTCCCGGTATCCAAATGAGGCACAAGTGGGTTTGCTGGAAAGGTCTGGATGTCTAATTTCCATCCCAAGTGGGAGTTTTCAATTTGGTGGCCATTTGCCCCTCCAAAATTGCAATCTCCCAAGACTGCTTCCTGTGTGTCCAAAAAGTGGCAGAAGGTCATTGTTTGCTTGTTTTTTGACCTTTTGGGGGCTCAAATCTCCATGAAATTTCTTGGCCATGACTAAGCAACTGTATTTTGTCCTGAAAAATCGAAAAATGCAAAATTTTCTTGAAATGGACCTCCCCAACGAAAGTGTAGCGCCCGGCGCGCTACGCGTTGGGGGCAAAAACCTGTTTTTGACAAAAAAATTTCAAAAATGACCAAAATTGCTCCAAATTGTCCGAATTTTGAGTTGGGGGTATATCATTGAGTGCCATGCTACCTCAAGGTGGCATCAGCCAAAATCTAAAGTGGATCGGGCTTTTTCCTTCGTTTTAGTGCCTTCGTCAATCGTCTCTTGAGAATCTTCATTTTTGCCTTGCACACGTGCATGCGGGCCCAATAATGTTTTTTCATGTGGCGGAGCATATCTTTGTCTCTGTTGGCTTTTGCCAACAACTTTTCCAAGTGAGTGTTCACCCGAATAAGCATGGATTCTCGATGTATGGGTGTCAAATCACCGGGTCTCCTACGGGCCAATTCCCAGTCTTCACGAATCTTCTGCTGCTCATGAAGCTCGTGCTCATCCTCCAACTGTTTTTTACGCTACTCTAAATAGTTAATCACCCATTTTTCCATCTGCAATTTCTTGTGCAGCGACTCATTCTTGGCCCTTTGCTCTCGGATGATCTCCTTGAGCTCTGAGGCAGGAGAGCTAGCCTCAATATCAATGACATGCGTATCCAGACCTCTTGAAGGACCCTCATCAATCATGGGCCTCTTGCCCCTCTCCTGAACCTGTACCTGTGCTGAAGAAGGTGGCGAGACCCCTTCCACATGATGTGGAGATAGTACTCGCTATGTCCATGAAGTCAATGAGACCCCTTACACCCCGGGTGGAGATAGTACTCGTCGTGCAGCTGCAAATAAGGCTCTGGGGCCTTTCTGATATGTTACATATGCTGGAACATCAACATGCTTGGTCTCATGAATATCCGGCTGCTGTGAAGGCCCCTCATCATGGAAAATCTTAGGAGGTGGATGTGGCACTGTGAAGAAGTCGTGAGAAATGAAATCCTCCCATGGAATACCTTGCTGTACCAACTGATGCATCACTATGATCTCGATCAGTGCATAATGATATATACTTTTGAGTTGCTGTGCGGGGCTCTTCCTTTGCACTACGGGCACCATCTTCTCTATATTCCGGCACATGAAAAATGGAATGTTCATCATTCGTACCCGGGTAAAATGCATCAACAAACGGATATGGTATGAATATAAATGTGAAAATCGGCCCTCACAAGTAAAGTAGCACATAATAAGCCTCATCAAGGGTGCATACTCCTCCCTTAGGAATCTGAAAGGAAAAACAGCAGTAAGGTTCCTCATGAATCCGGGTTTGATGTATGGTTGATAATGAAATTTTCCTAGTAGCTTGCGCTTGGTCCACTCTTCCCCAACATTTGGTATCCCGGTGGCTTGAGCAACAACCTCGGGTGATAGTGTGAAATTCACTCCTGCAAGGTTCACATGGCCATTGTGCAAATGTAGGACAAACAAGAGGACTAATTCCCTGTGATGTTGAATTTGTGAGATCCTCTCACAATACTCAAAACATGATTGGTATCGAAAACAAGACAGTGCAAATGGACAAGCTTGCAAATAAGCCAAATAAGTGGGCTCTTCTCTAACATGCCGACCACCTTTACCACCCTTGTGATGCCTCCTAGGCACTTCTTCCTCTGGTGTTAATCCACTGTAATCACTCTGCTCATAATCTGATTCTGTTTCTGACATGGTTTTGAAGACAAGATTGCTGAACTGTATATGTTGACTGTGCACACACTTGATTGCTGTTTGACTTTTTATACTGTTTGACTTTTTATGCAAATGTTGTTACCAAGGCGACATAAAGACAAGGGAATTGTTAGGGAAAGGGAAACATGAGGGAATTAGGGGAAATGAAAATAACGAGGAATTTATGGAAGGGAAAGGACATAGGAAACTATGAAAGTGTAGGGTTTGGGGTGAAGTAGGTTTTAGGGCTAAGTAGGGTTTGGGATTTTATGGAGGAATTTGAAAAGAAATGGTGATGGGTATGGGGGAAAAAAAACAGAGGATGAAAATGGGAAAACCTTGGGCAGCATATCGCTATGAAAACCCTAGCAAACTTAGTCTTTCATTTTACACATCAACATTAGGGTTTTTTGTTTTCAATTTCATGGCATATTGGTCATATTTCCTTTACATTCATTTTGCAAAAAATAACCAAAATAACCATGACAAGAGCTTACTTGTATCTTGCTTGAGCTGAGAGAGGTGTTGTGTGTGTTTGCTGCAAGTTATAGGGCGAAAAGCCCAACGCATAGTGCCCTCTGCCCAACGCGTAGTGCGCCCTCAACACGTAGCGCTCGTGTAAATTTGCACTGCCAGAACCTCCCCAACACGTAGCGCGCCACCAACTCGTAGCACACCCTTCCCAACGCGTAGCGCGCTACCAAGACTGCCCAACTTTGCTCAATAACTCATGAAATCGCCTTTGCAAGTTTGCACTTAGCTTGTGAGAGGCAAATGAGTTACAAATGAAGATTAATGTGCTTTTATAGGCTTCCTTTAAATTTACATTTTCCCAAAACCCACTTTCTAATGTTTTGAGTGTTGACACTTTTTGAACTTAATTGGCTCTGATTTTTGGTTTCTTTTCTTTGAAAAATTGGTTGAACTGACGGTTTCTTCTGAAAATTTTTGCAGTGATAGCTTCTAAGGTGCTTTGGCAAAGGAGACCAAGGCTGCACTTTGACATTTGGAAAATTTTAAAATTTGAGAATTTTTACAAAAAATGAGAAAATGACCTTTGTTTTTCAAAAACAAAGTTTTGAAAACAAAGTGGAAATTTAGCTGAAGAATAGTGAAAATTGTTGAAATGATGCTTTATGAAGGACATCCCTCTGGCCTGCTGGTCCTTTATGACTTCTTAAGAAAAAATTTGACTCAACCCTAGACCTAAGACCTGGAAATTTAAAACAAGACAAATGACTTTTTGAAGACTTTATTGACTGAAACAAACCTGAATCAGCAGTGCCAAACAGGAGGGGAATAAAAGACACAAGATCCTCCAGCAGAGTTATGGCATGCCTAACGGAATGCAACATGATCACACTGATGGGACACCTAATTATGAAATGCAAAGAGCTTTGACCTCTGGTGGAGGGCTACTAGACCGACTCTAACAGATCACACAAGCTAAAGCTGGTATTTTCAAAACTCATCATCCAGCAAACCTTGGTGTCTTGGGCTCATCTTGACTTCTTTATGCTCTTCTTGCCTCCACTGAACCTAAAGGATTCAAATCTACTGCTAAGAATCCTATCTGGCTTGCTGCCATGGATGAAGAAGTTCACGCTCTGCATAATAATCGCACCTGGATTTTGGTTCCTCGACCTACAAACACCAATATTGTGGGCTCCAAATGGGTGTTCCGGACCAAATACCTTCCTGATGGATCCATTGAGTGATTCAAAGCTCGCCTTGTTGCCAAAGGATATACCCAGGTACCTGGTCTTGATGAAACTGACACCTTTAGTCCTGTTATCAAGGCCACTACTATCCGTGTTGTGCTTTCTCTTTCTATTACCAACAAGTGGCCTATTCGTCAACTTGACGTCAAGAATACGTTCCTCAAGGCACTCTCACTGAAAATTTTTATATGGAACAACCACCTGGGTACATTAATCCTCACTTTCCTAATCATGTTTTTCTGTTAAAGAAAGCTCTCTATGGTCTCAAGCAAACTCCTCGTGCCTGGTTCCAGCACTTCATCTCTTTTTTTATTCAACTTGGTTTCTATTGCAGCTGTGCTGACCCTTCTCTATTTGTCTTTCATAAGCAATCTGACATTATCTATTTACTTCTTTATGTTGATGACATTATTGTTACTGGCAACAACACCTCTCTTCTTAACAGCTTTATTTGTAAACTCAATTCTATGTTCGCCACTAAAGATTTGGGTCCTCTCAGTTACTTTCTTGGCCTTGAAGCTTTGCCAACTGCATATGGTCTCTTTCTCAGTCAGCTGAAATATGCACGGGATATTCTTACTCGCGCTCAGTTACTTGACAGTAAACTTGTCCATACTCCCATGGTTGTCTCCCAACACTTGTTTGCTGATGGCCCTCTATTTTCTGTTCTCACTCTTTACAGGTCTCTCGTTGGAGCACTACAATACTTGACCATCACGTGCCCAGACATTGCTCATGCTGTCAACTCCGTTAGTCAATTTTTGCATGCTTCAACTGAAGATCACTTTCTTGCTATTAAGCGTATTCTTCGCTATGTCAAGGGCACCCTCCATTTTAGCCTTACTTTTCGCTCATCTGCTACTCCTGGTGCTCTAGTTGCTTACTTTGATGCTGACTGGGCAAGATGTCCAGACACTCGTCGCTCTACCTCTTGCTACTCTATTTATCTTGGTGACAATTTGGTCTCTTGGAGTGCTAAGAAGCAACCTACTGTATCTCGTTCCAGTTGTGAATATGAATATTGTGCTCTTGCAAACACTGCTGCCGAACTTATTTGGCTTATGCATCTCCTTCGTGACCTCCACGTTCTCATTCCACAACGGCCTCTTCTCTTATGCGACAACAAGAGTGCTATTTTTTTGAGCTCCAATCCAGTTTCTCACAAGTGAGCCAAGCATGTTGCATTAGACTATCATTTTCTTCGCGAACTTGTTATCGCTGGTAAACTTCACACGCAATATGTGCCCTCTCATCTACAGGTTGCTGACATCTTCACAAAAAGTGTTCCTCGACCCCTTTTTGAATTTTTCTGATCCAAGCTTCACGTTCATTCCAATCCAACGCTCAGCTTGCAGGGGGGTGTTGAGGATAATTTGTCGTCATTAAAGGCCTACCATACAGAAATTAAGGCCTGACTTTCATGACAACACTGTCCCTTAATTCTAGGAGTAAATTATGTTATTACTCTACTAATTGATATGAAATTAGTATGTAATTATCTCTCTTTAATTATAAATAAAGATCCTCACCACAATTACAGTGTGGTGGTTTATTCAACATTCTCAGTTTATCCCTATTTGTTGCGGCTAATTCCTATCCTAATTAGCTCTCTATGTTCATGTTGATGGTCCACCCTTGCCTAAGCTCCTCCCTATGGCTTATATGCAGTTATGTGTATCTTCATTGGTTATATCAATGGTTGGTTTATGCGCTTTTATACTGTCAATATGCATACATAGCTTTGCTAATAGCTGGGTGTTAGGTTCTTGTTCATGTTCCACTCGTAGAGGCACAGGTTCTTGCTCATGTTCCAGATTTCGTAAAGGCACAGGTCGAACAAAAGAACCATCATGCGTTGCTCGAACAAAAGAACCGTCATACGTTGCTATAGAGAGAAGCGACAAGGGATGCATTCCAGAACTCGCAGAAGCACAGGTTCTTGCTGTTCTTCCAGATTTCGTAGAGGCAAAGATTTTGTAGAGGCACAAGTCGGAGAGAGCCCAAGAATGTTCATTTTTCACCTTCTAATCAAATTCGTTTTGTCTTTGTATTGCGTTGATCTAGGTGGATATTGGTGGCCACATGCCAAGTCCATCTGGACCCCCATCATTGTTTCTCTCAGCATTTTCAGTTTCCTTAATTGTAGCACAACTTACTATTTTTAGCAGTTTTTCGAGTCCTGAACTTCCGGAGCCGTTTTGAGGCCCTAAACGACATTTTTGGGAAATCTGGGTACAACATGGGTCCATAGTCTGATGTTTCCCTTCCCAAAGTGGTAGTTCTCGGATAGATCTTTCTAACGAGCTATCATATGCGTCAAACGAAGATCATATGCCAAAGTTACGATCCCGGGAAATTGATGTACCAATTTACCCAAACGGGGCCCACAATTTGGTGTTTCATCTTCTAGGGTTAGGTTTTGGGATGTGAAGGGTTTTTCATTATTTCTCAA
>APFE030735943.1:0-40748 GCA_000404065.3 Pinus taeda | reverse complement strand
ATTGAAAGGAACATAATGAAAAAATCAAGCTGGTAGTCCCGGTTTTGGGATCCAGTGGGAAATCTCTGTGTATACGTGTTTTATGTGTTATGCTCTCACATTTTTATTTTTCCTGTGATTTAGAATTCGTATGCAGGTAATTTCTGTACGGGTTAAAACCTACAAGAACCCTAGTCCTTTTGTGGGTGATATTCAACTTCAAGCATTCATCTCTTTTGCTGTTAACCAGACAAAGTGGCTTAAAGCCCATAATACCTTTCAGAGACAGGAGAACGGGTTAGATATGTGGGTAAGGGGTGAACCAAGAAACCCAATACAACTATGGAATAATCATAGAAGCTTAATGAGAAATAAGGGTGTGATCCAAACATTAGGACCCATTCAAATAGCAGTTGTCCAGCAAGGGGTATAATACTTCTTATCCATCAAAGACCTTGCCATAGCAGTAGCTAAACTTTGTTGGAAGACTTCAATCGGAATGTTCATGACAGAGAGCCATTCAATTATGAAAATTTTAAGTTAGTTGTTGATCGTCCGGTTACCTATAATAACCTCATCCTGAGAGAAGGCCCGTATTGGTTAGGCTGTAGGTTTCGAAGTCCAATTATCTGGTATCCTGCACCAGGGTATAAGGCCTTATATGAATTGCCTGAAGGCCAGAAAAGGCATATTTTTGAACTTTCAGCTACACATCATGGTTTTAGACCACTGCATAAAAATCCTTCTCCACCATATTCCCTAACTGGCTTGCATGTAAATTACAATGTTTTCATGAGGGCATGAAAAAGGGTAAGCAGGGGGGTGTGTTGAGCATTGGACAAGGTATGTATTTACCATCTATTTCTTCATCTTTTCCTTTAAATCATAACTCCTTTACATTCTAATATGGTAATATGTCAAAGAATTATGATAGAATTAAGGAGATTTGTGATTGATACAAAATAACTAATTATTGTCTTTTTCTATGCAGAAAGTGAAGGAAATAGAAAATCATTATTCGAGAGGAAAAGACAAAGCAGAAGCAACTGTTGTCCCCTTGAAAAGAAGCCGTATCTAAAGGAGGAGATCAAGATCGGAGCGCATGGTCCAGGAAAAGGAAGAGAAAACGTGGCATCACCGCAAGAAGACAAAGCGATAAGTTGGAGATCAAAGATATGGCGAATCCCTTAGGATCCTTGATCCTAAGGATCCTGAGGGATTTCTGCTTCAAGACTTATCTGTATTTTTTATACTTCCACCTGACCATTATAAAAAGGGACAACACTGCTAGCCCAGGGGCAGATATTATTGTCAATTTGTCGAACTTACTGTTGTAATCTCAACTTTTATCATCGACTCTCATTAAAGAGCGATAGCTATAACTCTGCCATTTATGATTAATATATAACTCAGTTGCTGTTTCATTATCTAATCCTGGAGTAAACGCAGTAGTGCTTCCCTGGTGGCTAAGGGCTCGGCCCTAGTGGATTACTTGCTTCTTGTATCGTTATTTTACAATTACAGTCGTGTGTGTTTTGATTTCCTTTGCATTTCCTTAACTTGATTTATTCATTAATCCTCTGTTTCTAAACATTTCATTGATTGCTCTATTATATTGAAATCATAATTGAATAGCAAGATTATTATTTACAACCAAAAATGTTATGTTGTTCATTCTGAAACAATATTGCATTGTCTAATTCGGATTCTGTTATTCATTAACAGTTGCTATTGCTGTTCATTTATAGATTGATATTGTTGTTCATTTACAGTTGCGATTGTTGTTCATTTAACTACAGTTCACTTACAATTGTGATTGTTGTTCATTTGACTGTTGTTAAATTATCATTGGAATTGTCGTTCCTTTATACCTGTGGTTAATGTCCTGTATGCTAGAATAAGGTTACTGATTCAATAGTCGCTGTGTGTTTACACATAATTAACTTTGCTATCCCATTTCTGTAGATTTACCTTGGTTTGTTGTTCCTTTCGTAGATTGTTGTTCAATTCCTTTATTAGTTAAAGTTTGCTGTTCAATTCCTTTCGGTTAAGATTGTTGCTTAATTCATTTTGGTAGAATAATCTTTGTTGTTCTATCTTTTCAATAGAATTAGTTGTTGTTCCTTTTCTACTAATTGAATTGTATTTCCAGTATTTTCTTTGGTGTGGATAGAAAAATCTACAACTATAACGAACATTGACTACTACTGTCTAAGTTCTCAGATTGGAGATCTTGCCTGTGATTGATTTTCATTTACATCAGTTTACAGGGGAAAGAGTTATCATTACTGCATCCTTGATTGATGATCGTTGTAGTTTCTTGAGTGAATGATTTAGTTACAGAGCATTTAAGTTTCTTGCCATTACAATTAGAGTTTGTTTCCATTATTCATTTACTTTTATAAGCACTATACTGCAAGCATTACTCTTGAACAAGTGACTGCCTCAGACTGAGTACACTCTTGAGATAAAAAATCGTACGTGGATTAATAATTAATGTACGGTAAATAGGGGTTAAAAGACACCTTTTTATCGCTCAACATTTTGGTGTCGTTGTCAGGGAGAGTGTAGCCATTTGTTTCTTTTGAAAAGAGAGTAGTGTAAGTACTTGCTAGGAGAGAGTTGGGTTTTAAAAATGGAAGGTAAGAACCTGCGTACGGAGCATGTAACAACCCTGCTCCCCTACCCGCTTTCTTGCATATTTGTTGATTATTTTGGGTAGAAATAAGTATTTGATTTGTGTGCATGACTAAGCAGAAAAAGCCTGAAAAGAATCTTAAACCACTACCCAAACCTGATTAAGCTAAGGGACCGGTGACCTTTGGCCGATCGACCTTTATAGACGAAATCCTTTAAAAAGAAGAATCTGAGTCGTCAGTAGGCCCTAGAAAAGCTACTTCTAGACAACCTACTAGTTCCCTTCGGGCCACAAAATCACCATCTGTAGCCTTTGCTAAGGTGCATAGCCAAATAGAGGAGAAAGATTTTCAATAAATTGAGAGTTCTAGCCCGAAAGCGTTACAAGAAGGGAACCTGAGTAATCTCTGCGAAGGAGGAGGAGAAACAGGGGAAACCGAAGAACCAAGATCTCCTCTTGGAATAGTTCAGCCATTAAGCAGCCCAAATAAGGGAAGTGCTGTCAAAATCATCTAGAACAAAGCTGAAGAACCTGAAGAGCTAAGATCCCCCTAGACATTAGTTCAAGAAGGAACTCTCATCATCCCAGACAAAGGAAGTGTTGTTAAGGCCATTCCTGTTCCTTCTAACCAGCCTAGGAATACACCCCTAGAAATCCTAGAAGAATATTGGCACATATTTGACCAAATGGCCCAGAACCAGCAAACACCTCAAACCTCCACACTGCAATATCCTATTGTAGATACTACAGTTAATGCACCAATGAAGGCCTCCATCCCCAGCATATTCCTACATTCCATGGCCTAACATTAGAAGATCCAGATGCATTTTTGTTTGAATTCAATGTGCTATGCCAAGGGTATGACTATACCACTGATCCCCAAAAACTAAAATTATTTCCCTCTACATTAAAAGGGGTTGCTTTACGATGGTTTATGGGGTTAGATGGAGGTGTTATAAACGACTGGGATCAGATGAAAGGTGCTTTCCTGAAGAAATATCAGGATTATTGGAGGTCTAGAGAATTAAAGGATGAAATATTTCAGATAGCAGCCAAACCTAGTGAGACACTAGAAGAATATGTTGAACGTTTTCAGTATAATCTTCAGAGATCTCCTTATGCATCATTACCCTTACCTGACAATGTATTAAAAACGACATTAATTAAAGGGATGAAAGAACAATGGGTTGAAACACTAAATATTATGGTAAAAGGTGACATCTATCAAGAAAATTTTGCTGACATTATTGATTTGTGAATCAAGAATTCACGAGGCAATAAAAGGCTAAAACCAGCGGAATGTGACATGCTCACAAGGGACAACAAGATCTCCGGTGGAGGAGTAACCCACTCAGAAATTGGGAATTTACTGGAGAATTTCAAAAATAATATATTGGGGACTCTGACAATGCAACTCGATATTATGCAAGCTAAACAGAAACAAGCAGAAGCATAGCAAAATCTAACAATATTCTGCCCCAGATGCAGAAAGAAACACAGTCATAAATAGTGTCCACTAGATGCAGTTCAAGTTTGCGTTATTTGTACAAAAGATCACTCCACAGAGAATTTCCCCTCACTTCTAGGTTTGAAAGTAGTGTACAAAGAAGCAGAAGAAGAATCAAAACCAGTGTGCCTTTTCAATAAGTACCGTCAATGGCAACCATGACAACCAGGTATGCCCTGGGATCCATCTTCCTCTTTCCAACCTCCGCAATATCATGCCTAGCAATATAATAAAGTGTGGAAAAATCAACCACCCTTTTCAAACTGGTCACAACAACCATTTCCTTCATCACCATGGTCAAATCAAACAAGCCAACCTAATTGGCCAAATTTCCCCTACTCTTCACCATATTGGCAAAACAATGCATATCCAACACAATGACCCCCTCCCACTTCATAGAGTCAAGCCTGGCAGACAAACTAGCAAAGACCAATGAATTAGCTAGCAGGAACCATTCCACTCCCTCAACCTACATTAACAGTGCCATATATAATACAACAAAATCCCCAGTCCAACTTAAGACCACAACTCCCAGCCAACCCAACTCGAACCCAAATAATAGACTGGTTCAATCTGTTCAAATAATCAAAACAAAAGAACTAGAAACCGATCTAAGGGAGTGCAACGACCTTCAATTAAGGTATGGGCGCATTATAGAAGCTAAGGGAGATAAAAATGTTCAAGTTGAAAATCAGTTACCTATAGAACAACCACTACACGAAGAGGATGTGTTCAGACAACAAACTCACGACCAAGCAACCACGTCTTCTCCCCCATTCCTAGAATGATTAATCATACCACGCCTTATAGAACATCTTGACTTTGATAATCTAGGAGAACTAAGAAGTTTGTGTATAAAAATTCCACTCCTCCAAGCTATCCAAGATATCCCAATATATGCAAAAACCATCAAAGAATTATGTATAAGGAAGCCAAAGAGGAGAATAACAACTAACCCAACAGTCCAAGTAGTTGGCATCCTATCTAATCTATTATCAGGAAGAGAAGCACCTGTAAAATATGAAGACCCAGGGAATCCTATAGTGACGGTGCAAATCAATGGACAAACCTTTTCAAATGCCTTAGTTGATTTAGGGGCTGCAATTAATATTTTAACAACCAAACTTGTTAAAAACTGGGCATTACATCAGTGGAACCAATGTCCACCTTATTAGAACTGGCTGACCAATCAGTAGTTAGGCTAGAAGGTACACTACACGATGTAATGGTATCCGTAGATTCCTGCCGACTTTCTGATAATCAACCCCAAAAACCGATTCGATGGACACCCGTTAATCTTAGGTAGACCTTGGCTTGCGACTGCTGATGCTTACATTGGCTGCCGACAAGGCAGTATGACTATAACTAGAGGGAGTAATATCAAGAATCTAGATCTATATCCTCCAGCCCAGCCACGTGTAACAATAATACAAACTAACAAACAACTTGCTTCATATCTCACAGAAAACATTAGGTACCCATTAACTATAGAAGATTCCCTTGATTTTAAAGATCAAACAGAGGATGATGTTATGAACAACTTCACTAAGCAATCCGAATCCAGATCCCATGTACAATGTCACATGATAGAGGCAGCATTTGACAATGAACTAGAAGAAGATCCCCTCAAAGACACTCATTATCAAACAATACCCACTACTTCTATTTCAAACATCAAAACTATAGAGATTGAGCCAGGAAAAACCTTGAACATTAACAATAACCTAACTCTTGAACAAGAAGAAAAGCTGGTCCAACTACTGAAAAAATATAAGGAAGCTTTTGCATGGGGTTATCCGGACATGAAGGGAATGATCCCCAGCTGTGTACGCACCACATTTATACAGAAAAGGATGTTAGACCCGTTCGCCAACCCCAACGGTGACTCAACCCTCACCTGAAAGATATTGTGAAAGCTGAATTACAAAAACTTTTGGATGTAAACTTTATTTATCCAATCTCTGATAGCAAGTGGGTCTCTCCACTCGTAGTGATGCCAAAAAATAATGGGAACTGGAGGATTTGTGTAGATTACAAAGAATTAAACAAAGCGACCCAAAAATACCACTTTCCCCTTCCATTCATTGATCAGGTATTAGACACATTAGCAGGAAAGAAATTATTTTCTTTCTTGGATGGCTTCAGTGGATACAATCAAATTCAGATTGCCCCTGAAGACCAGGATAAAACTACTTTTACATGTCCTTGGGGAACATTTGCTTACAGAGTCCTACCCTTTGGCCTATGCAATGCCTCTACCACATTTTAGAGGGCCATCCTCAGCATCTTTTCAGATTTAATAAATAAAGGGCTCGAAGTATATATGGATGATTTCGCACCATATGAAGATGATTTTGAGCCAGCACTAGACACATTGGAAAAGGTGTTGCAACGATGTATCGCCACTAGGCTCTGCTTGAGCCATGAAAAATTCTATATGATGATGACCGAAGGGCTCATCCTACATCATTATATCTCAGAAGCTAGAATATAGGTAGATCCGGCCAAAATTCAAATAATTTTTTTAATACCTACTCCTATCACACAAATAGAGGTACGCAGTTTTCTTGGATTTTCTGGTTATTATCGGAGATTCATAGAACATTTTTCTCAAATAGCTGCACCTATATATGCACTGGCAGGGAATGTTGATTTTGTTTGGACAAATAAATGCGACTGGCAGGGAATGTTGATTTTGTTTGGACAGATAAATGCGACTGGCAGGGAATGTTGATTTTGTTTGGACAGATAAATGCGACCATGATTTTGAGGATCTAAAAAAGCTTGTGTGAATAGCCCCAATGCTCAGAGGCCCAAATTGGGACCTGCCATTTCAAATTTCATCAGATGCTTCAGACACAACTATTAGAGCAGTCCTTGGGCAAGAAGAAGATAAAAAGCCATATGCAATCTATTATATTAGCAAGAATTTGTCTCCTGCTAAGCTAAACTATACCGTAACTGAAAAAGAGTTTTTAGTTGTAATACATGTTGTACATAAATTTAGGCATTATATCACTAGATATCCTGTTGTTTTATATACATATCAATCTGCTATAAAATATTTAGCAAATAAACCTATTACAAATGGTAGAATAACAAGACGGTTGATTTTATTGTAGGAATTTGACATCACAATAAAAGATCAACCTGGGAAAAGAAAATCATGTAGCTGATTTTCTCTCACGAATGTCGAAGCCAGCGGACGTAGTAGCATTCGAAGATCAATTCCCAAATGAACATTTGTTTGCTGTCACTATCAAGACACCCTGGTATGCTGATGTTGCAAATTTTTTAGCAGTAGGAAAATTACCAAAGCGTCTAACTCCCAATGAACGAAAACAGATTGTGCAACATAGTACCTGATTTTCTTGGATTAGGGGCTACCTATTTCATACAGGGGCAGATATGCACATCAGAAGATGCATCTGCGAAGATGAAATATTTAACATTCTGAAAGCTTGTCATGACGGAGCGTGTGGCAGACATTTCGCAGATCGCAGGACTAGACACAATGTTTTGCAAATAGGTTATTACTGGCCCACAATCTTTAAAGATGCTAAGAAATTTGTTCAAGCCTATGACAGTTACCAAGGAGCAAGACACCCTGGACAGTCCGACAAAATGCCTTTAAACCCACAGTTAGTAGTCGAACCATTTGAGTATTGGGTGCTCAATTTTTTTGGTGTGATCAACCCATCATCAAATCAGAAAACATATATTCTAGTAGCAACAGAGTATGTTACCAAAATGGTTGAAGCAGAGGCACTTCCAAGAGCTACAGAGGACTCTATGATTCATTTCCTGTTCCAAATATTTGTACGATATGGCCTTTCAAGGGACATAATCACGGACGGAGTACCACAGTTTGTAGGTAATAAAATCACTGCAACATTAAAAAATTATCACATTCAGCACAAAATTACCGCTCTGTATCACCCATAGGCAAATGGCTAAGTAGAGAGCACGAATAAAGTGATAGAGGCAATATTGACAAAAACCATTGCATCACACAGGCATGATTAGGCTTCAAGATTTCCAGAGGCCTTGTGAGCATACCGAACAATGTAGAGAAACACTACCGATTATTCACCATATCAGCTAGTATTTGGAAAGGAACCCATCTTTCCAATAGAGTTCGAAACACGAACATTAAGAATAGCATAGGAGATCGGTCTGGATTTAAATGAGGCCTAGACTAACAGATTACAACAAATTAATGAGCTATATGAAATTAGGCTCTCAGCTCTTCAACGCACTGCATTAATCCAACAGTAGAGAGAAAAATGGCACGACGCCTTGATCAAAAAGAAAATCTTCCACGAAGGAGATTGGGCACTCCTATACGATTCCAGGTTTCAGGATTTTCTAGGAAAGCTTCAGACTCGATGGTTTGGACCATATGAAATCCAGAAAGTGCATGACAATGGCACCATTACTTTGACTACTATTGACGGATCTGGACATACCTTTAGAGCAAATGGCCACTGAGTGCGACTGTACCAAAACCAATTACTCGGGAATCCTTCTACCAACAGCTCCAGGAAGATTCTGATATGCAAATTCTTGCTGAGAAAAATAATCCTTCCTCGGCATTAGTTCACTAAGTAATTTCATTGTTCTTAAATTTTGTACATAAGTTTTTCTTTTCTGCTTGTATAAACTACTTTCTATACAGATTTTTGCATTTCTGTTGTTCCTTTCCGAAGGAACAACATTTCCACCTTTTTGTTGTTCCTTTCCAAAGGAACAACACTTTTGCATTTTACTGTTCCTTTCCAAAGGAACAGTATTTTTGCGTTTTGCTGTTCCTTTCTGAAGGAACAACATTTCCACATTTTTGTTGTTCTTTTCTGAAGGAACAACATTTCTGCCTTTTTGTTGTTCCTTTCTGAAAGAACAACACTTTTTCATTTTTCTGTTCCTTTCCAAAAGAACAACATTTTTGCCTTTTTGTTGTTCCTTTCCGAAGGAACAACACTTTTGCATTTTGTTGTTTCTTTCCGAAGGAACAACATTTCCGCCTTTTTGTTGTTCCTTTCTGAAGGAACAACACTTTTGCATTTTGTTGTTCCTTCAGCATTTTCGTCTTTTTGCTGTCCCTTTCTGAAGGAACAACACTTTTGCATTTTGTTGTTCCTTTCTGAAGGAACGACATTTTCGCATTTTGCTGTTCCTTTCTGAAGGAACATCATTTTTGCATTTTGTTGTTCCTTTCCGAAGGAACAAAACTCTCGTTCTTTGTTGTTCCTTTCTGAAGGAACAACACTTTCGCATTTTGTTGTTCCTTTCCAAAGGAACAACATTTTCGCAGTTTTTCTGTTCCTTTCCGAAGGAACATCACTTTCGTTTTTTGCTATTCCTTTCCGAAGGAACAACATTTCCACATTTTTGTTGTTCCTTTCCGAACGAACAACACTTTCGTTTTTGCTGTTCCTTTCCGAAGGAACAACATTTCCGCATTTTTTCTCTTCCTTTCCAAAGGAACAACATTTTCGTTTTTGTTGTTCCTTTCCGAAGGAACAACATTTCCAAATTTTTGTTGTTCCTTTCCGAAGGAACAACACTTCACCAAATTGTTTTGTCATTCCTTTTAAAGGAACAAAGCTCCTTTGCATTTTTTTCTTCTTGCCATTCTTTCTGAAGGAAGAACAGTTTTTCCTTTTAAGGAACAACACTTTTTGAGTGCATTTTTTTTGTTTTTTTGTGTGTGTGTGTATTTCTTCATTTAGAGGATTTTTGTGAATGATGGTGTTAGAGAGGCAAATCCCCTCTACAGATAGAGGCGATCCCTACTAGCCCAAAAGGGGTCTAGCCACAATCAATCAATGCTACTCTGCAAGTTCCTAGTTGCAATTAACAATTGGGTAAAGGAAACCTACTTGGATTCCAACTCTATGTTTGATGAAGAGATGATCCTCTCGCTCCTTCGCTCCAGCCGATCACAATCCTCCGCTATCCTCACGGGAGGACACCTGCATAAGTAAAGAGAGAACAAACACAAGCGTAAAATCTACTAAAAGCAACCATACATCAGTCAGAAAGGATGTAATTTACATGAGTCATTCATAAAACACATGAAAATGGAACCATAACAGTAGTCATCTATCTTTATTAATCAGAGATAGAGTAAGGTACAACCAAGTTCTGATGCTGAGTCCTTCTCTAGAGGGTCCAGCTAGCATGTCACTTCAGCATTCACCTTTGAAGTAGATCTCCCAAGTCAAAGAGGTCTCTCTCTCACATACAAGGCAACAAACTCATAACCTTCCTTAAGCTCTAAAGCAATCCTCACACAACACACCAAATGCCTACAATGAGCAGCACTAATGCACTAAGAATTCCTCTATCTTAAAGTCTATATGTTCCAAACTAGTTGCTCATGGCAATGGTGGAGGCTTAAATAGGAGAAGGAGTCTCCATGAATAGTGAAAGGATGAGCTTTCCCCCAAGAAAAGTGGATGACTAGGTGAACAGACATGCCTGAGAAAGGATGGCGACCTTTACAAAGCTAACAACCAGTTCTGGAGTGATCTAGAAGGTTGGCTGTTAGAACAAACTCGCCTAAACAGGATCAGCGCGGGTGCAAAACTGGGCTGGCGCGCTGGCATCGCATCTCAATTACAGAAGAGGTTTGGTCAGCGCGATTTCATACAAGCAGAGGGTGCGTTGTTCATGAAATTCGACCAGCGCGAAAAACACGTGTGCTTCCGCGTTGGCAGCGCATGGGTTACACTGTCCCCCACCCGTCAGGGCGGTTATTTTAATAACAGTCGCGATGATCCAGTAAACTTAGGAAAAGAGGGTTTTCGGCCATTTCAGAGAGCATGAGTGTGGTGAATTTGGTTTTATGACACAGTAAGGAGGCTGACAAAGTGACAGTGACATTTTACTGTGTAACAGATGGTTTATGTAAGGAACAACTATACATTTATGCAAGAACAAAAAAACTAGAGGATACTGAAATTAACAAACCAAAGAAAAATCGTTTTCTTTAGAGAAATTGCTTTGAATCGATAAAAAAAAAGAGAGGAAAGGACACAACTATTTATATCACTTTGTTATCTTTATTTTCACTAAAACCAATTTGATTGATTATTTTTATCATGGTGGTTCTTTCTTAATCTTCATAATTCTCTTTGATCATTATTATTGAATAAGAATAAGGGCATATTTTCCTCTATTGATATGTTCAGACTTCTTCTACCATCCCTAATCTTAAGGAGTGTTGAGCCATCCTCTATATATAAATAGGAAAGTGCTATATAAAAGAAAAGAAAAAATATATATATTTATAAGATTACTAACATGATTTATCAGATGAAGGATAGGGGTTCTCATCAAGAGCCATCCTACCATGATCATAAGGAAGCAAGTGAAGTGGCATTCCCACTATGGCCACCACACCAGGGATATGATCTAAGAGGTATATCACGAAAATAAATAAATAAAATCCTTGGAATAGGAGGTCCCATCACGAGCCGGCTTGCCCACCTTTCAATCCTTCCTGGTGAATGGCATTATGATTCAAAAGGTTACCTAGCTAGCACAGTGGCCTCCATTTTCACATCGCACAACACTTTCGTAGGCATACACAAAGGATTATGGTTCTAAGGGTGAAACAAGCAACTCTGACAAGGTTATGGACACCTATGGACAATAAAGCTCTGCTGATGCTATTGAAGTCATACTTTTCATACACCAATAGTCATTATAAACCATTCTTCCTATATATTTATATTGATTTCAAATGAGATTATGTTATATAACCCTTTCAAACCTTTTATACATGAAAAATCATTTATAAATCAATCATAATGGTTAAAGTGGATAATGACCGCATAAGAACTTTTACATACATCATCTATCCTATGCTCTATTTTTCACATCATTTCACTGAATTTCCATCATAAGCCTCGATTTTAGTAATCTGCTGATTTTTGTAATCATGTCATGGATATATACATCGTTCCTTTATTTTACTGTACGACTGCAGTCAAGCATGTTGTTCCTTTATTTGCTGGCCGAGGACGGCCTATCACATTTTAGGGGGGCGCGGGTGATCTCCATAATACACCGGCATATTTTTCAACTCCTTATTTGGAGGTACTATGACTCCATCAAAACTCGAGAATAGTAAGTTTAACGGTATTGATGTTTTCCAATATGCACAACTTACTGTTCCATTACCATTTCTATGTTTTTGCTCTGTAAAAATTAACAGTGTGCTAAAACTTGAACAACTTGTTGTTCCATCGTCATCTCTGTGTTTTTGTTCTGTAAAAATTAACAGCATGCTAAAGCTTGAACATCTTGCCGTTCTATCGTCATTTCTGTATTTTTTCTCTGCAAAAATTAATAGTGTGCTAAGCTTGAACAAAATGGGAGGCAGATCAATACGTAGTGAACCGCAGGTATTAATGATCTCCGACGCTGCACGCGAAATTTTAGTAAGAGCAGGATGTATTGCCTACCTTAACCGACTACAACAATCTAATGAGACGGTGGCCATTGAATTTCTGCAGAATTTGCAGGAAGATCATTCCATGGTGAGGGGGAGGAAAATAATAGTAACAGATGCAATAATTGTTGAAGTATGCCCACTGCCAGCTGTTGGACCAATATGGACCCAGAAAAAAGTGAGACTTCAAGATGCTATAACCATCTTCTAGGACGAGGGACAGAGCCTTACTGTCAAAGGACAAGGAGTCCTGCCTTCAACCCTTGGAGAACTTTGGGCAGAATTAGCTAGAATTGTGCAAAGCTACATCACTTGTGATGGCAGAAAAGACGTGGTGAGACCACGCCATCTCAAACTCTTAGGTGTATTAAAACAAAAATATTTTGTGAATTTGCTCGCATACTTAAATTTTTTATTACATGATGCCGCTCGGAGTATAAGAAAATCTCGTCATGTAGAAATGGTAATAAGTCATCACGGCTTAATTCGGCTAATAGTCAGTTACAGTCTCGCTCAACAGTAAGGTAGTTGGGAAGAATGATATTCTCAATAGATGGGGGATTGGCCTTACCAGCCCCAAAACAAAAAAGAACTGCTGGCACATCAATTAGACCGCACAAACGAAGACAGTCCACCAGATTAGGGAGAAGTAGAGGAATGTTGGGAAATCCCCAAGAAAACAGTAGCCAACCATTAGAGATATATGACTCAGAGGACGAGCAACCCCCACGACTTGAAGGAGGGGAAAATGAAGATGAAAAAGAATTAGAAGAAAATACAGAGGAGGAACCGGAAGAGGAAACTGAACACTCCAGCGAGGGAGAAGGGGAGGAAGCAGAGCAACCCAGTGAAATCCCATTACAAAACCCTCTACAAGGAGAAGAATTGGCCCAAATTTTGGCCAACATGGGTGAGTACATCCATCCCCACAACCCACTCAACCTCGATATTGAGGCAGGGAAATTACAGGAACACTCTGCTCACGGTAAGAGTGCATCCGAGGAGATGGATGATGAGGAAGAATAAGAAAGGAAATCATAGGAACACTCTGCTCACAGCAAGAGTGCATCCGAAGAAATGAATGATGAAGAAGAAGTAGAAGCAGAAGCTGCCTGGGAAATAACATGTCAACCTAGGGTTTCCTCCCATGAGAAACCTAATCAGGAGGATGAGAACATTGAAGAAGTGTTCCAAGCAGAAAACATGGAAATAAGCCAAGGTGAGGGTACAATCCCTGAAGAACAAAGCCCAGGTCGAAGAAAAGAAATAGATGTTCCTTCGAAGAGAACGAATGAAATCAAAAGGCTACGAAAGGAATAGCAAAGACTACTAAATGTAGTGAAACAACTCAGAGAACAAATAAGGGTTCTAAAAATGGGGAGAATTTCAAAAAGAACCCCTGGAGCAAAGGATGCGGCCACCCAAATGAAACCCCATAAAATGAAGACCAAAAGGACTCAAACTGAACCCATTATCATTTAGGACCACAAGGAACAGCATGCGGCTGTTACAAACGCAGAGGCCCAAATAGAAAACACACCAGTCTGTAATAAGGACGTCCACACAGAGGCATTGTCCTCTAGCATCACGACCGATCAGACAGTTGATGAGAAGGAAACGCAAACTATAGGAATCAGATGTCACAATAAGGAGATCCAGGTAGATCTCTAGCCCAAAAATGTTTTGATGGACAATGATCTGAGGCTAGTGAGACTTCAAAAGGATCTGGCACAGGCCCAACAAATGATAGAAAAGCTCGCAGAGGAAACTGTTCCTTAGGAGAAATATCAGAAATTATAGCAACAAGTAAAGAACATTAATGCATCGGAGAGCGAGGCCTTCGATAGATGTTAGAGAGCAGAGGAAAAAGTTAAAAAGGTAATCAATAGACTAGACATATTTATGAGTGAAATGGATACCCTATGTTCTCTATATAGTAATCATCTAGCCTGTAGGGCACCTACCAAAAATTATGCTTTGTTTTTTATGGAAAGGTACTTACGATTTAAAAATTAAGGTTGTCAAGGCAGGGTACCTATAGAGTTAAAAACTATTAATGATTTTATAAACTGTTGTAAACATTATGGGGTGAAAGTCCAGTGATTGCTATGTGAGTTTTATTTGCATAATCTTGTTTTGGATGGTGCAACGGAAGAAAACCCTAGTCCTTTTGTGCGTGATATTCAGCTTCAGGCATTCATCTCTTTTGTTGTTAACTAGATAAAGTGGCTTAAAGCCCATAATACCTTCCAGAGACAAGAGAATGGGTTAGATCTGTGGGTAAGGGGTGAACCAAGTCATACATGTCGATCCATTCATAACTCACATGTATAAGCTAAAATACATAAATATTATGAATGCATGCTCACTTATCCCTACTATAAATGTATCATAAGAAAGGGAAATAGTAGAATTCTACTTCTACCCACAATAACAAGGTAAGAGTTATAGGAACCTTCATGTTTATCACAATCTCTTTGAACAAGAGGTGAGAAATCATTCCAAGGATTAACACCACACTACCTATCATTTATTTTCACAAGTGGCAACTCTTTTCCAAATAAAATCCACCGCAACTATCATATTTAAAATAAACTAGCACAATAACTACGATCTGTGTGCATGCAGCTACATAAAATTTAACCAAAAGAGATTAGCCTCTAAACTACTATTTTTTTGCATGCAAATATGCAAAAGAAATATAATACAATAGATATTATTCCTATGCATGCAAATCCATATTCTCTTCAAAACAAAGCTAATAAAACATCCATGACTATTACTTTTGTGCATATAAACATGTTATTTTCTAAGAATCACTCACACAATAGCTAATATTTTCATGTTTACAAACACATATTCTCTTCAAGAGAACTAACGTCATGTCTATTGTTTTGTGCACCTAACCAAATATTCTTTTCCAAAGGATATCATAATATTATTTATTTCTTGCATGCAAATATATAATCTTATCCAAATAAATATAACATAGTAAATATTCTTTTCTATGTGCAAGTGCATATGTCTTTTTCAAGAAATCAAATGTATATTAGCTATTCTTTCATGCACATATTTCTTTTTCAAGAAAAATAATCTAGCTTTCTACACATTAATTCCCTAGAATCTTTTCCAACTAAAATAATATAGTTTATTTGTTTTTTTATGCAGGGTTCACATGCATTCTACTTCAAGAAAATATATCATGGCTTCTTTATCCTTTATATTCACTGTTCAAATGCACTCTTTATTCAAGAAAAAAACAATCTAGCTTATCTTTTATGCACAAATCCGCATGCAATCTTTTCCAAATAAAAATCTAACTTAACTTGCACAAGATGCATATGAAATTTCTTTCCAAGGAAATCATGGTTACTTGTATTTTTACAACTATATGGTTGATGAGCCCCATCAAAATTGACTCTTGTTTTCCAGGTAGCATTATCCAGAAGAATGACAACATCAACTATAGTATCCAAGGTCGGTCACCTCATAAATGGAAACCTAATACAATATGTCAGCATTCCTAAATATGAATCACAGAGGTGAACATCTTTCACTTGTTGTATCTTTAGCATGGAAACCACCCATGTTGGGGATGGTATGTTTGTCACTTATGTCTCCAAGTTAGCTCCAACAAGTGCCCCTCCTAGGTTTTGTATGATCGATCTAATCCTTTTCTTCCGATCCAAGAGTAATATAAAAAACTTAAAAAATATAGAGCACACCATCACTCCTTTCCATATTTCTTTTCTTATGATCACATGAGAGGGAAGACGAATACACTACAGACTAGTACCATTAAATAATTCTTGGTCACATCCTTTGACTATTTCCCTATTGTAACTATTTGGAAAATGAGAAAATTAAAGGGTGGTTGAATCAATGGTTTACAAGGATTACATATCCTCATATCCTGAACAAAATATAGAGCACACCATCACTCCTTTCCATATTTACTTTCTTATGATCACATAAGAGGGAAGACGAATACAATATAGACTAGTACCATTAAATAATTCTTGGTCACCTCCTTTGACTGTTTCCCTATTGTAACTATTTGGAAAATGAGAAACATAATATTAAAGGGTGGTTGAATCAATGGTTTACAAGGATTGCATATCCTCACATGCAAGAGGAAATTGAGCGGAATAGTACCAATCATAATTTCGAAGTAGTTCTTGTTACCACCATTCATAATCGTTTCTTGATATAATTTATTTTCTCTAGTTCAATTCTCCTTCCGAGTAACTTAGCTTTGAATAGATCGTAGTTAGTTCCAAACCATTTTCAAAACCCTAGGAGGGTCTTTATGTTTAATTTTCATTAACATATGATTTAGTAATATTCCATAATGAGCTTTATGGAAGTTTTTACAATAGGGATATTACATAATCATAATAAAAATATTCAATGTGAGTTATAAATAAAAATATTCAATGTCAATTAGGCATATATGTTACATATTAAAAATATATTTAATAAGAGAATAATATTTTAATATGGAAATTGTGGTCCATGAATAAAAATATTTCAAAGTCAACTATATATATATATATATATATATATATATGATATTATATATATATATATATGTATGTAGTATGTATGTATGTATGTATGTATGTATGTATTATATATGTATGTATATATATATGTATGTATGTATTGTATGTATATACGTAATGTATGTATTAATGTATGTATATGTATGTATGTATTATGTAATGTATGATTAATTATATACATATATATATATATATATTATATATATATATATATTATATAATTTTATTGTTTAAAAAACGTTTAGTATTTCAATGCTCAAAAGGAAGTGATTGTCAAAAGTAAAATAATTCAATTACTTCTTAATAAGAGAAAAATGTGTAATTCATTCAATTTTGAATTATTATATTGATATGTAGAATTAAAAAAATATCAATAAAAATAAAAATATTTAATATGCATTATAACCATGTCCAACAACATTCTGA
The DNA here is from genome assembly GCA_000404065.3 of Pinus taeda. NCBI lineage: Eukaryota > Viridiplantae > Streptophyta > Pinopsida > Pinales > Pinaceae > Pinus > Pinus taeda. The sequence continues at coordinate 23,172 of APFE030735943.1, read as the reverse complement.
TTTAGCTTAGTGAATCCTTAGCTCAATTAAAACACATTACAATGTAGAATCTCTATCTATTTTAAAAACTTCATTACATGTAATCCATAAACTATTATGGTTAATAAACTATAATAGCACAAATTAGTGACAATTGAATCAAATACTTATAATAGGAACTTAAGAAGTTGCACTAGAATAACTCACCATGTCAAGAGTCAAAAGGAGACATGTCTTGAATGTAAATGTAGATGATTTGAGATTTGAGATACACATAGTCCCTTCCCCTCTACGCAAATATTGATATTTGCACCAATTCATGTTTGGATGACAGTGATTCACATTCAATTCAAAGTTGAGTGGATTAAATATTGAGGTACTTCTTCTGCTAAATTTGTTAAAGTTGACTCACCTCATTAACCGTATGGGGTAGATACCATATGTATGGAAGATGTATGTTTCTTATGTAGCGTTAGGGTTGGTTCACTAATTATTAGGTTTTTGAAATGGTGTATATGGTTTGCTATCAACTCACAATTTCCATATATATTCAAATTTTAAGATAGAAAATGCTTACCAATACATTTCCTACCCGGCTATACTTTTTGAATAGTTCATTCAAAATTGATAGATAATCATTGAATCTTAAAGAATGAGGACTACAAAGGACCAATGATAAAATTCTCCAATTCACCCACATTGTCATCTCATTATGGCTTTATAAATATACAAAACACACACACACACATGCACACACACACATACACGCGCGCACACACACACACATATATCCATTGTTGGCTGAATTCAACAAATACTTGTTATCTTTATTCTTTTTAATGTATATTAAAATGTTTAGCCTTAGGAATTTCATAAAATTCTATCAATTGAGCATGAACATCAAAGTTCCTTATTCTATTTTTTGAATGGTAACTTAACCTGCCTTTTTATATCTTCCTCGCAAAGGTTTTTTTCTCTTCATTTGAAATTTGGTTGAAACAGTCTTCATCTTGATGATGTTTTGACTTGTTTGATACTTTGAAGTAAGCTTCTCTAAGTTCTTTCTAATTCTTCTTTTTTCTCGTCTAATAAGCACTAAGTATTCTATAAAGCCTTTCCATGTTCAATTTTTCCAATGGCATTTATTATATGAAAGATACATTGGCATCGAATCTATAAGAAAGTGATCTAAAAGCCTTTTATATTACTACAACATCATCAATTTGATCACCAAAACGTTTCCTTGTGTTAACAACCTCATCCACCCTAAGAAGGAAACTACCCATGTTTTCACCCTCATTCATTTTCAAGTTTTCAGATTCGATCTTGTGAACTTGGAGTTTGGAATTTTTAACCTTGCTATCCCATTCAAAATTACTTACCATTTTTTCTACATTTCCATAGTCGACTCATACTGCATCACTTTGAGAAATTATGATTTTGTAAGTCCACCCAAAATTTCACTCCCCACTATCATTTAAGTAGTAAAATTTCTTACCAGCTTCATCAATTGGAAGGTTTTTTGGGTTTTGATACCCATTCAACACAATTTTCGAAATATCCATGCAAAGTGACATTAAGTAAGTCTTCGTTATGATTTTATAAAAGTAAAGTTTGTTGCAATGAATAGAATAGTTCATCTTGAGAATAAACCATATTCACTTGTCACTTTTCTTTTGAGATATTCCTTTTAGTGGCTAGGTTGTTATTGAAGGAAAATGACTTTGATACATTTTTTGTTGAACACTGAGAGAGTGGCTAAACTAGTATTCTTAATACTTCACACTATAAATGTGACATAAGGCCTTGCTAGGGGTGTCGTTGGCCTAGGATTAGGATATGGTTGACATTAAGATGTTTTGTAAATTGCAATTAGTTTACCATGGTTATGCTAAAGAAACAACAACCTCAAGCCTTTGACAAACTTTTAAGGAGGGAAATGATATCCTTAACCTTTAAACATGACTTCTCAAGATTAAGCACCATAAGCATATCCTTAATCCACCAAAAAAGACCATGGATGGGTTCTAAGGACTCGACAATAATCAAAGAATGGAAACAAATGACTTACAATTTTATTAACAATTCTTGAGTTCAAAAGCTTTAAATGAGTCTTTAAACCAACATAGGAACTTTGTAGTAGGCCTTTCCACTAAGGCTGGGATATAAATACCATGAATGAGGAAATTTTATGGGATGTATTTTTTATATGGGTTGATTTTGAATAATTTTTCTCGAATGTGTGTGTATTACATTTTCTTAATTGATTCACAAAAATTTTAAATGATATATGTATTTTATTCTATAGATGGCTAAATTTTCCTAGAAACTATTTTAAATAATTAGAAATAGGAATATTTTTATGAGAAGATATTTTATGGTTGTCATTTTAAGAACTAATATAATTTACTAATGTTTTTACACTTAAGATAAGTATGTATTTTAAACTCTCCCTAGCAATGAGTATAACGTTTTGTATGAGAAATGTACTTAGATGAATATAAGCACATTTAGTAAGGAGACAAAAAGCTTAATCACTAGTTAAACCTCTAGAGCTCAACCTATACATATAACCCAAAAGCCATGACAACAATGCTCTCCAAGGATTCTTTAGCATATGAATTTAATATGGGTGCCATTATGAACTGTTGAACATCATGGATGCATTTCATTTTCTTTTCCATAGTCAATCGAGGAGGCAAGGGCCTCCAATTCTATATCTTGCTTCTTAGTCTAAAGCACCATGGAGTAGTCCTCCCACCACCAATCTGATCTTTGTAGGTTATAATTTTCCTCCAAGGGTGTTATAGGTTCCATGATTAGGTTAGTCTCGAACCAAGAATGGGTCTTGAGATCTAATCAAGGTCAAAGGATAAAAAAAACATCCTTGACACCTAAATTATTTTTCTTAGTGTTAACAACCATGAAATATGTGTTAATGTGATCACGAGAGATAGCTCAAAATTCAACTTAAGAAATATTACTTCATGCACACTCTATTTTAGGCGTGGAAAACCTGACTAAACCTTTGTAGTAATTGTAAGTTATGTATTTCTCTTGCACCCACTTCAATTTAAGTCTCTTATTTCCAATAATAGAAGCATAAGTAGGCTGATACCACTAGCATATTGGTCCATTCAAGTGAATTAACCAATATTTCTAACATCCAACTCAACCAAGTGAACTAGCCAAGTCTAACAACATCTTGCCTTAGCCAAGTGAATCATCATCTCAACTAAAACACATTTCGATGTAGAATCTCTATCTCTTTTAAAAACTTCATTACATGTAGTCCATATAATTTTATATCTAAAAAACTATAATAACGCAAATTAATGGAAATTGAATCAAGTAAATGTAATAGGAAGGGACAAAGTGGCACTAAAATAGCTCACTATGTCAAGAGAAAAAAAGAAACATGTCTTTAATGTATATGCAAATGATTTCAATTGAATGAGATTGAAATGAAATGAGAATGCACAAAGTCACTTCTCCTCTTCCCAAAGATTGAGATTTGTGTCAAGTTCATGTCCAAATGATAGTGATTCAAATTCAATTCAGAGTTGAAAGTATTTAATATCAAGGTACTTTTTCTACTAAATATGTTAAATGCAACTCACGACAATCACCTTCTCGTGTAGATACCATATGTATGGAAGATGTAGGCTTATGGAAGATGTATGATTCTTATGCAGGGTTAGGGTTTGTTCACTACTGATTAGGTTGTTGAAATGGTGGATATGGTCTGCTATCAATTCACAATTTCCATATATATTTGAATTTTAAGATAGAATATTCTTACCAATAAATTTCCTGCCAGGTAATACTTTTTCAATAGTTCATTCAAAACTAATCATTATATAAAACACACACACACACACACACACACACACACACACACACACACATATATATACATATGTCCACTCCTAGCGGAATTCAATGAATAATTGTTAACTTTTTTCTTTTTTATGAATATGAAAAATGTTTAGGCTCAAAATTTTCATAAAATTCAATCAATTGAGCATGAACATCAAAGTTCCCTATTCTATGTTTTGAATGGTAACTTAACTTTCCTTTTTATAGCCTCCTCACAAAGTTTTCTTTCTCATTATTTGAAATGTGGTTGGAGCAGTCTTAGTCCTAATGTTCTTTTGAATTGTTTGATACTTTAAAGGAAGCCTCTCTGACTTATAGTTAATTCTTCTTTGTTCTCATCTCATAAGTATTAAGTATTCCATGAAGCATTTCCATTGTCAATTTTTCCAATGGCAACTTTTCTATGGCAGAGACGTTGGCATCGAATCTAGATGAAAGTGATCTCAACAATTTTTGTATTACTGTAACACCATTAACTTGATCACTAATCCATTTAATTGTGTTTACAACGTCATCCACCCTGAGAAGGAAACTACCAATGTTTTCACCCTCATTCATTTTCACGTTTTCAAATTGCATCCTATAAAATTAGAGTTTGGAATTTTTAACCTCAATATCCCCTTCAAAATTGTATCCTAGTTCATCTCAAATTTGTATAGTTGACTCATACTGCATCACTTCGAAAAAAAATATTTTACACGTCCACCCAATATTGCATTCATAGTTGTATCATTGCAATAGTAGCATTTCTTACCAGCTCCATCAATTGGAGGGTCTTTTGGGTTTTGATACCCATTCAACACAATTTTCCAAATATCCATAGCAAGTGACATCAAGTCTTCATTATGATTTTCCAAAAGTAAAGTTTGCCCCATTGAATAGAGGAGATAATATTGAGAATGAACCATCCCAACTTGCCACTTTTATTTTGAGATATTTCCTGCTAATGGTTAGGTTGTTACTGACTTATACCAATTGTTGAATACTGAGAGGGGCTATACCAGTGTTCTTATTACTTCACACTACAAATATGATATAAGACTTTTCTAGGGGGGTCTTTGGCCTAGGATTAGGATATGGTTGACATTAATACTTTTTGTACATTGAAATTAGTTCACCATGGCCATGTTAAGGAAACAACAGAATCAAGCCTTTGACCATATTTGGGGGAGGGAAATGGTAACATGTTGGTGGAAAATGTCACACCAACGTAACCTTAAGCTATAAACATAATCTCAAGCTCAAGCACCATAAGCATATCCTAAATCCACCAGACAAGACCATGGATGGGTTCTATGGACTTAGCAATCACTAAAGAATGGAAACAAATACCTTACAATTTTATTAAAAATGCTTAAGTTCGAAAGCTTTAAATGAGTATTTAAACCAACATTGAATCTTTATAGTGGGCCTTTCAACTAAAGGTGTGATACAAAGACCACGAATGAGGAAATTTTATGGGATGTAATTTTTATATAGGTTAATTTTGCATAACGAGGAAATGTTATGTGATGCATTATATATATATATATATATATATATGCAAAAATTACATTTTATTAATTTATTTACACAAATTTTAAATGATAAATATATTTTATTCTAGAAATGGATAAATTTTCCTAGAAACTATATGAAATCTTTAGAAATATGAATATTTTTATAAGAATATATTTAAGGTTGTATTTTTAAGAATTCATATAATTTACCAATGTTTTTACACTTAAGGTAAGTATGGATCTTAAAATTCTCCTTAGAATAGAGTATTTTTTTTGTATAAGAAATGTACTTAGATGCATATAAACACACTTAGTTGGGAGGAAACAACCTTAATCCTAGTTAAACCTCTAGAGTGCAAACTGTACATATAACCTAGAAACGGTGACAGCAACCTTCTCCAAGGATTATTTGGCGTCTGAGTTTAATATGGGTGTTATTATGAACTCATGAACATCATGGATGTATTTCATTTTCTTGGCAATAGTCAATTGACGGTGCAAGGGCCTCAATTTCTAGATCTTATTTCTTAGTCTCCAACACCATGGAGGAGTCCTCCAATCACCAAATCTGATATATGTAGGCTATCATTTTCCTCCAAGGGTGCTATAGGTTTCATGATTAGGTTAGTTGTGAATAAGAATGGGTCTCAAAATATACTTAAGGTCAAGGGATAACAACAAGGTCCTTGAGCCCTAAATGATTCTTCTTAGCCTTAATCACCCTGAAAAGGTAAGATAATCCATAAAAAAATTCCCTTATGGGGAACTTTTGAATATCATTTCTTTACTAGAGGACATTTTGATGTTTTTTGTAAGAAAAATGGGTCTTTGAGTCTTAAAAATGGTTAGGAAATTATAACATGGGTATTGGGTAGTGAAAAAATATTCTGAAACTGAAGCATCATGAAATATGCATTTAAATAACACATGAGACCTTTCTCTATGATCTTTAGCCCTTATGTGAAATATGGTTATTAATTAATTTGGGAAATATTGATGGGTCTAGGGGCCTAAACCATGGTCAAAAAGGAGAAAAAAAAGGCCTTACGTGGGAGAATTAACATTTTGGGCCTCACTCACCATGAAAAAGGACTAAAGCCATGACGTCTTCCCTCTTTGTAGGGTATCTCACTTTGAGTGGTGTTGCAAGTGTTATTAGATAGTTTTACAATAATGAGAAGGGTATAGAGGTGTTGACTATGCTAAAAAGCATAAAAACAAGTCATCTACACTAAATATTTCATTTTGAAACATGTCCCATTGAGAGAGTTTTACATGGTTTTTATTTTTTGTAACAATAACACACAGACATTTCGCTATTCATATGAGTTCTAAACAAATAGATGTAATATTCTTTTCCTCTACATGTTGGATGAGTTGGTTTCTTTGGTTTTAGCTTCAAATTGAGAAACTAGTTGATTTCAACTACATAAGTAACAACAAACTCATTTTTCTATCTCTATACTAATATCTTTGTTTTGATGCGATTTTTGAATATGATCCATATATTCATCACCATGAAACGCACAAAGAGCTATGCATACAAATGATTGTGATAAGGATTTCAAATCCAATTTTAAGGGTTCATCAACTTTTTAATTTATTTTTTTTAAGATATAAATTTAATCTATATATAATAAATCACTAATTTTTTTGTTTTACAATTACTTTGTGACTAAACCAGAGCCAACACCAAGTGTTGAATGGAAGCATGATCTATCAATGAGTGAGATGATGTCACCAAAATTGTAACAAACTTTTGGATGCCCCTTGAATGTTATATCCAATTATAAAAATTTATCTTACAAATTATTCATCGTTAACATATTAACACCAACATATACATTATATTATAAATAAAAAATAAATTTAAATTTTTGACTATAATTTTTTTTCTATAATTAAAATTATGTTTTCTAAATTATTATTTGTTTTATAGATTTATTTGTGTAAATTTATATGTTATAATTATACCATTTTTCCATAAATTAAAATTATGTTTTCTAAATTCTAACATTTGATAAATTTATTTTTGTACACCATATTTTAGTAACTTGTGTATATATTTAAAATAAATATATCATTACTCTCTTCAAATTTTTTTTGGGTGGTTACATTAACTTGAACGAAGTTTACATAATTTGTTAATAGGTATTATTTTTCATTTTTCTAATTAATAAATTGTCAAATTTTACCTTTTTAGAATAGTAATAAAGATTAATTGTATTTATTTATTTATTTATTTTGTATTGTTAATTAAAATGAAATAATTGATGTTAAAAACTTTTGGAGCACTAAGTTAAAAGGTAAAAAGGAAATATAACTATTGATAATTGTTATTAATTATCGTTAGTAATTTTTTATATAATTTTAAAACTTTGTATTAATTAAGGAAGTTGAAATACATATATAGATTTATACGAGCAAAAAGATTTCTAGTGGAAGATCTCCATCCACGTCACATATACCAACTTGAACTAAATACATGTATATTAAAATTAATAAAAAATTTCGCTCTTGGGCTTACATATTTTCAGATTAAGCATCATTGATAACCAAAAAGGGGTCACACTCATAAGACCATGTCCAACACCAGACATGCAACCTCTACATTCAACTTTTCTTTCCCACCGAGAAAACCACAGGAGACTGACCTCCAAGGCAAAACTAGAAAAGTCATTGTGTTGTGAAGAGCACTCCAACGTTAGCTTGCAAGATTCAACCACCATCACTATATGCCTTTACTGTGAGAGTCCATGAAACATACAAAAATCATCAAAACGAAAAACACTCAATACTAGAAGAGACCACGGCTAAACAAAAAACTGGGTTGTTAATATGTATGTCATTGTAATCCTAATAATTTTTTTCCCACACAAGGTGAAACATGAGCAGAAGACTAGAGAAAGAGGGAGGATACTATACCCTCCCTTCCTCCACCCACTTTCACTGGTCTCCATTAGATGAAGATACATTTTACATAGCACAGGCGCTTTAGCCAGGAGGATCTTTAAGCTCTCCTCCATCTGACTCGTAATAAACTTGGCTCTATGCATTCCTTAGGCGGGCATCAATCCCATGTAAATATAAATTAATATTCCTCAACATCCTTTTAACATATTCCAATGATGTGAAGATGTTTTATTTTTCAACTTGTTTATCTGTAAGAACCAAGCCCAACAATGTCTCCATTTGCAAATGAAGAGACAATAAGTTCAATTACTATTTTTATGCCTTTTGAGTGTCTAGGGTATGACATCCACCCATCCAAGTCTTTAATTAATTTTGAATCCAACAACGACTTTCTCTCTTCTCCAACTTTTTTCTCTAAATTTCTTATCTCGAGATGCACTTCCAGTGGAATTGCAATAATCATGCCATAACTCATGGGAAAACAACCATGCTCTACTCTAACAAGGTTGTGAAGCACCCCCTCCACCTCTTATGCATCTTTGTCTCTTCCTCGACAACGTCTCAGAATCGATAAGGGAGTGATTTGAGTCTCTTTGGGGATTACCCCTTCCATCAAAAGGATAGACAAACCAAACCCTATAGCTCTCGACCAAGTCTAGACACTAGCACACCATCTCGTCACAATAAACCCAGATAAAATGACTGAATTTAGATATAAAACCACCTCAGAAGGTAGGGGGTGACACAAATTCAACTACCATTTTAATTTCCTCCACGATTGGACAAAACCAAAACCACCCCATGACACCAGACTAGCTACAGCCCAACAACTAGTGACCCAAAATAAAACCCCTATTCTTGAGCTTTACAAGACATGTAGGCAACAAAACCCATAACAAAACCCGCATACCCAAAACATGACAACTACCCAAAATGAAGTTCAATAAGCACAGACCCAAACACACCAAGACCCAAGAAAAAACAAGAAAGAGGCTCAACTTCCCGATAGAATTGAAAATCAGGGATAAAAAATACACACTCCTAGAAACAAATGCCCATAAAACTTGAAAGAAACAACTTCGACCCAACTTGACATAAAAAAAGATAAAAAGAATAAAATTACAAGCTAGACTTTACAACCTACACGGAGTAAGAAACGACTCTATTAAAAGAAATGTGAACATGGAACACCACCTTCGCGCACCAAAAGGTGATCAACCTCAAAGCTTTGTTCCACCTCAAAAAAAAAAATAGAAATTTCCACAAAAGGGAAGCACCCTTTCTCATTTTCTCAGAAGATATACTCGATGAGGCCAGGGAATAACATCAACACTCATATTCACCTCACTAGCTAAACTTCCAACTCTCCATGCCATGGTGGGGGACCCACGCCAAGATTTTAATTGCATGATCATGCATGCAAGGAAAAAGTTGCATACCTCCAACATTAATTAGAAGATTGATTGGCGAAAGGTAGTGGCCACGACAACACAAGCACAATATTTTCTAAATTAACACCCCCATCAGGTGTATAATAAAATTAAGTTAAAAAGGAATAGGAAATAATAAAAATAAAAAATAAAGTAATAGAAGTCAATATTGGTCCAATCAAATTAGTGTTAGTATGAAATATTGTTATTAAATATTAAATTAGTATAAAATATTAAATTATAAGAGAAGTAAAGAGAATTAAAATATTAGATATGTAGAGATAAATTATAATTAAAATTTCTAAAAAGAAATCAGTTAAATTAAATTAAAATATTGGATTACTAAAAATTAATTAAAATATAACTGTAGATTAGATATAAAGATTAGTTTAGATTATTAAAGGATGCAATTAGAAAGAAAAATAAAAAATGGGCAAGGGGTTAGAGGTGAAGGGATTGGATTTAGAGAAGGATTTAAGGGGATAAAAAGGGGTTTGATTATAATAGATTAAGAAAAGAGAATAAAGAGTAATAAGCAAGGTTGAAAAACAAGAGAGGGGATAGAGAGGAGAGAGGCAGGTGCTAAGAATGGGTAGGATTGACATCAACATTAATATGATTAGATTTAGAGGATAAAAAGAATTAGACTTTTGATATTATGGGAAGATCGATATAAGTTAATCTATTCTTAGAAGCCAATTATCCATGTATTATCCTCTAAATATAATCCCCTAACATTGATGCCAATCCTACCCATTCTTAGCCCAACCTTCTCCATCACTTTTCCCCTAATTTTCTTTTGTCCTCTTTGTTTTGTTTTGTTTTGTTTTGTTTTTTGTTTTGTTTTTTTTTGTTTTTTTTTCTATGATAGAGTTATAACTAGCATTTGCACCAAATGTTGCAAAGGAAACGTCGTAAGGCATAAATTGAAGAGCACAAATACAACAAAAGAATACTTTGATAAAGAATGAAAATATATTGAACGCTCAAATCAATGCCCTATTAACTGGAACCACTTAGTGGACATATCTATCAACATTAGGATTATACACAATGATCAAGAAATTTCCCATATACAAACAACACCTTCCACAACAACCTTTTGTCACATCCACATTTAAAAAAATGCCTTGCGTGATTGGAATATCCCATATTTCCTTTTTCATTATGCAGATAAATCTTCCATATTGCTATTTTCATCATGAATATTGTTAGTTCATTGTTGTAAAGTGTTGGTGTGTTAAATTCAATACTATAAGTTTGACAAGCGAAAAACATTCCTCAATTAACATAATATGCATTTTCTCTCACCGTGTATTTTTTAGTCAAAGAGCACAAGTAACAGATTAACATGTATTTTCCCTTCATTATTTCCATCATAGAGCCAAGAAATCTACGCCTTATCTATAAAGTAACAAAAACATTTTGGAATACATCTAATATTTCAAGCTAGTGTCTAACCTATAAAGTAACAAAAACTTTTTGAAATAAATTTAATATTTTAAGCAATTGACTAACCTAATTTAATAATTGAAAAATTCTCAAAGATGAATTATTCTCCATAATAAGATAGCCAACATTGGAGCCCATACTTTCACTAAAACCAAAAGAAACACAACCACTTGTTAAGAAGTAATTCAAGTAATAATAATAAAACAAAAATAATAAACATTAAAATATAAAATGGTATTTCCAATGCACAGGTATAAATATACATGCTCTATGTCCATTGCTAGATTAAATGGGTGTGGAGAAAATTAGTAGAGAACCCAAAATTGTATTTCTAATTAGGAGGGGTGGAGAAATGCTTTAAATGTGGGTTGTTGTCATTCTGATGAAACCCTTTGCAAAGGGGATGTTAAGGTTCTGAGAGAGAAGCTAGGCTTGGTAGAGAACACCTTCCTTGTGAAGACAGAATGTCAGTGTTTGGTTGCTCAGAGGTGTTCTCCTAAAAAAAAGGGGCAGTGATTTGCACCAGATGTTGCAAAGGAAACACCGTAAGGCATAAAGTGCAGAAATCCATTATCCATGTAGTGCGTGCATTATTCAAGAAGGTCGATCTCTCTGAATTTGTTGCAAACATTTATGTTGTTGCATTGATAATTTATTTAGAATCTACTACTACCTCCTCTTCTTGGAATATTAAATTTCTTATCACCCCATGATGACAATCCCTCTGATTATTCGCATCACAATTTTTTCCACTTTAGTGGCTTTGCCTTCAACCTAAAGAAACATGAATTGGAGTCACTCAATTAAAAAGAATTGCTAATTGCTATTTATCAGGTTTTGAGTAAAACTAATTAATAACTCATATTACAACCCTTTAAGTCTGGTATTTATAACCCTTTAAAATGAAACTATCTATATTTTTATTAATAATAAAAAGAATCTTCTTTATAAAACTAACACTCACATGCTACTCTTATATATTTATCTTATATTTAATATTCAGTGTCCATCAATTGAATGACAAGTTGAAAGCTCAACTCAATTGCACCTTTCTGAACTCCCTTGTGGGAATTCATGTCCCATTAATTTAATGGCAAATTGAAATTTCAAGTATAGTACACATTTTATACCAAATTCGGAGAGTTCATGAACAAACTTTCAAGGTTTTAATGGATCTGGGTCGTTTGTATTTTCTCTGATGTTGACTATATTACAAAAGCCAAAATCTCTTGGATTGTGGTGAAGCCTTGGCTAAACCATAATCCAAGTGGAACCATGAACAATCCAGAATTAGCGAGTATATTACGAAACCCAAAATGGTGTAACCTTGGCTAAACCATAAATCCAATTGGAACCATCAACAGTGAAGGATTATCGTCGCCAAAATCATAAAAAGGTACACTGTTTATATTAGTATACGTCCAATAGAACTTCTTGTACCATATTGTGAATTCTTGTGGCCAACCAATGAGAACTAAATATTATGCTACCTTTGTGGGTGGAATCTAATGCACTGTATCTAACCCCGGCCAACGTGCCGTATGCCCCAATGAATATCTAATAAACTATATAATCCAAGAATTTTGTAACACAACATATACTGATAAGGAGGTCTCCTTCCACAGGCTCTAGCATTTACAACGTGGAGTTGCAGCAGTAACTCGCTATTGGAAAATAACTATTTAGCAATGTGTCTATTTTGCAAAGAAACATGTTGGACAATATTCCATATGGGCACAAACTAGAATTGACTAACAAAGACCAATTAACATTTCACATTTGTAGCTTTGCTAATTGTTTATGTTCTATAAACACTGATAAAATGATAATCTTACAGAAAAAGAAGACATCACTTTGTAGGGTGTGTTATTTGTATTTACACAATTGATTTTTTTATTCAATCAGCTATGCTATTCTCTGTGCTTTATCTGGGTTCCTTCATCACCACCATCATTGGGAAATTCATTTCCCTCTTGAAGTATGAAACGAGTAGCAATTCCCAATTGATCTTACACTACCACCACAAAGAAGCTAGCAATCCTGATATACAAATCAAACCAGCCATCCTATCAAGCAATCCATGTAGTTCTCAATCTATAGCTTTGATAACCCAAAACTCAAATCTTTTATACCTAGTATGCACATAAATTTTCACATTAATATGTCTGGATCTCATTCTAAGATCTTTACAGATCTGATATAAATTTGGTGAGCTCAAAGGTGTGTTTGTCTCTCAAGCCCAATTATTCATGCTCTAGAATCTGAATTGGGCAAAATTTAATGATCCGATGTTGTAAAGTTGATGATCGTTGAGAAAAGATCCATGAACATAAGAACAAACTTCATGATTTGATGGGACAAAAATCCACATAGTTCCACATAGTCCAAGTAACCTACCTGTCATTCAAAAAGGATTTTTATTCAGATAACTGAACATTGTCCAAGTAAACTTATCATTAACAGATTTTTTCAGAGAAGGGAAAGCGCTGCAAAACAAGTAATTCGTTTTCAAGCCATTATATATATGTCTGTCAAGAACAGTTGGTTAATCATGTTTTTCTTTTAATTCTGATCACACAAACACAAACAAACCATGTAAGAGCTTCTGCAGTGATATCCAAGATGCAGAAGAAGACCAGACATATTATAAACACTGCATATTTTTGAAATTTTAGCAAATAGGAAGACTTATGAAGTTTTTCTTCATGACAAGATATATTATTCTGTACATAGAAGGTACATCAAAAGTTAATTCAACAGTCAAAGTATAAATTTGACTATAAGAGAAGTTTTTCAGTCAAGTAGTGGAAATTGGCTAGCTTTGAGGCAAAAACCCTGCAGACAATGTGTGCTAGGCATGCTTTTGAAAGCCAAGTTTTAACACAAAAAGTAGATTTTCTTTCCAATGACAATAATCTACACCATGCTTCTGCACTACACACCCGTTTTTCCATCAACACCTTCGGCAAGATGAACTAGTAAAGCATAGTAACTGCATGCTACCATGTTTTCAGGTTTGACTATTTACATATATGTACAGCCAATGCGGAATGGCATAATTTTATAGCACAAGGATTTTTGCTAACTAAACTGCAATAGAAAAACAAGAAAGTGCCTTCTCTCAAGAACACAGTCTCCTGTCAAGGGAAGTCACTTGGAAAGGGATCACTCACATTTGCATACAGAAGGAAAAGCAAGAAAATACAATGTTGTACAACAAATGGCCATAATTGATGGTTAAAGTTTGCACAGTGCCTAGGAGGCCCATCTCAAGGAGTATCGAGAATCAGACGATCCAATGGCAAGCATGTCATAAACTTGAAAGGGTTTTGTTTCAACACCATAGTCCATCAAAGGTCTGTCTTCCAGTTGATCATCATGGTCATACACAAAATCAGGAATCTCAATCTGTCCCTTCCTAATGTAATCCTAGATAAATTCTAGACGATTTACATGCTTCAGTTTCCAGTATAAACTGCATGACACATTAAAAACTGCATAAGCACATCTGCAACAATTAGTTGTAATGAATTATTTGAATCAAAATGCAAACTCAGCTTAATTCTCACCCTGTACTCAAGAAGAAACGGCCAAGGGTTGCAAAAAACAGTCTTGACTGAAGCCCCGGATGTAGGAAATACACCACCTGAAGCCTTTCCTTAAAAGCCAGAGGAAGTTCTTCATAGATCAACCACAAAGTAGACACGCCGGGGCAGTTTTCACTCCTTTGAACAGAGGTATGAATTAGAAAGTGAATCTGTTCTCATAACAGTGAGGTCGCTTTTTGGTGCTTGCAATAGTGTGCCTTTCTTTCCACTATTGTTTGAGCCTTAATTCAGATGCTCGATATTTATATTTTCTGTAAAAAGGTGTTGTACATAATCTAATTTCTAGATATATATGCTTTTGGGTGCTTGCAATAATGTTTTCTAGCCTTATTTTCCACTGTTGTTTGAGCCTTCATAATTCAGATTTTCGATATTTATGCTTCTTGTTTTTCTGTAAAAAGTTTTCAAACCAATTAATGCACGCTACAGCAACATGAAAAAGGAGAAACAGAACAAGTTATTTTATTTATTAATTCCCTGCACATAGATATCTATTCTTCTTGGTTTCCTGTAAAACGTTTAAAGCAGTTTAAGGCACACTCAAGTAACATGTTAAAGGAGAGGGAGTAAGTTGTTTTATCCGTTAATTGACTACAAAGTGTAGGTCCCATTGACTAGATGAACCACTAGTAAGGTTACTTCTTTAGTGCTTAAATCGAATAAAATACATGCTTTGGACTACAAAGTGCAGGTCTCATTGACAAGATCAACCACTAGTAAGGTCACTTCTTTAGTGCTTAAATCGAATAAAATACATGCTTTGGACTGAAATTCTTGTTTTTTCAATGATGTTGGTGTATTAAAAGCCAAAAGATAGACAAGTTATTGTTGTTCTCTCTGTTAATTCCCTGCAAGGTGTTGATCCCCATTTACAAGATCAACCTTTAGAAGGGTTATTTTTTAATGTTTAAAATGGCATACAAGATAAGCTTTGGGCTAAAATTTAAGGCACACAAAGAGATACATGCTAAGAGAGAGAAAAATTTGTTTTACCTGTTAATTCCTTTCAGAGTGTAGGTCCCCATTGACAACATCAACCTCCCTATTGTTTAAAAGGAATACAAGGTAAATTTTGGACTAATACAGTGCCTCGGAGGCCCATCTCAAGGAGTATCGAGAATCACACGATCCAATGGCAGGCATGTCATAAACTTGAAAGGGATTTGTTTCAACACCATAGTCCATCAAAGGTCTGCCTTCCAGTTGATCATCATGGTCATACACAAAATCAGGAATCTCAATATGTCCCTTCCTAATGTAATCCCAGATAAATTCTAGACGATTTACATACTTCAGTTTCCAGTATAAACTGCATGACACATCAAAAACTGCATAAGCACATCTGCAACAATTAGTCGTAATGAATTATTTGAAACAAAATGCAAACACAACTTAATACTCACCCTGTACTCAAGAAGAAACGGCCAAGGGTTGCAAAAAATAGTTTTTACTGAAGCCCTAGTTGTAGGAAATACACCACCTGAAGCCTTTCCTTAAAAGCCAGAAGAAGTTCTTCATAGATCAACCACAAAGTAGACACGCTAGGGCAGTTTTCACTCCTTTGAACAGGGGTATGAGTTAGAAAGTGAACTAATATCAAATTGCTTCATATGTTCTCATAACAGTGAGGTCGCTTTTTGGTGCTTGCAATAGTGTGCCTTTCTTTCCACTATTGTTTGAGCCTTAATTCAGATACTCGATATTTATATTTTCTGTAAAAAGGTGTTGTACATAATCTAATTTCTAGATATATAAATGCTTTTGGGTGCTTGCAATAATGTTTTCTAGCCTTATTTTCCACTATTGTTTGAGCCTTCATAATTCAGATTTTCAATATTTATGCTTCTTGGTTTTCCGTAAAAAGTTTTCTAACCAATTAATGCACGCTACAGCAACATGCAAAAGAAGAGACAGAACAAGTTATTTTATCTATTAATTCCCTACACATAGATATCTATGCTTCTTGGTTTCCTATAAAACGTCCGAAGCAGTTTAAGGCACAATAAAGTAACATGTAAAAGGAGAGGGAGTAAGTTGTTTTATCCGTTAATTGACTACAAAGTGCAAGTCCCATTGACCAGATCAACCACTAGTAAGGTTACTTGTTTAGTGCTTAAATGGAATAAAATACCTGCTTTGGACTACAAAGTGTAGGTCCCATTGACAAGATCAACCACTAGTACGGTCACTTCTTTAGTGCTTAAATGGAATAAAATACATGCTTTGGACTGAAATTCTTGTTTTTTCAATGATGCTGGTGTATTAAAAGCCAAAAGATAGACACGTTATTTTTGTTCTCTCTGTTAATTCCCTGCAAGGTGCTGATCCCCATTTACAAGATCAACCTTTAGAAGGGTTATTTTTTAGTGTTTAAATGGCACACAAGATAAGCTTTGGGATAAAATTTAAGGCACACAAAGAGATACATGCTAAGAGAGAGACAAAGTTGTTTTACCTGTTAATTCCTTACAAAGTGTAGTTCCCCATTGACAACATCAACCTCCCTATTGTTTAAAAGGAATACAAGATAAGCTTTGGACCAAATTTTTTGTTTTTACAATGATGCTTGTGTATTAAAATCCAAAGGATATACATATTATTATTGTTCTAGCTTATAACTCACTACATAAGTGGAGGCTCCTGTTGACAAGATCAACCTTTAGTGGAGTTATACTTTTTAAGGTTTAAATGAAATACAAGACAAGGTTTGGACAAAAATTCTGCATTCACATTCTGCATTTTTTGAATGGCACTGGTGTATTAATTCGTCCAAAGAGACTATATGTTAGTTACCTACAAAGTGCTGGTCCGCATTGAGAAGATCAACCTCTAGTGAAGTTACATCTTTAATGTTTAAATGCAATACAAGGTAAACTTTGGACTATTATTCTGTGTTTTCTCAATGGTGCTTGTGTATTAAATCCTTTTATCAAAGATGTGCAATTATAGGAAGGCATTGTACTATGTCTTAAAAAGTTTCCCCATGTTTGCAAAACTTTTAATGAGCTATTAAAGTTAGAAGAATCTTACTATTTTGTCATTTTGATCCATGGAAATATCCTGCTAAGAAATATGTACTTTGTTTTCTACAAGAGTATTCTGGCGTCTCAATGGTAATGGTGTTTCCACACATTGAGAGGAGAAAATCAAAAGATTTAAAAAAAGTGATGATACGTTGTAGCCATAACTAATATAATCAGTACATGATGTGTCTATAAGAATCAAGATTTCTCTTTAATTCTGTAGTTACAAAGCATCTTCAATATTTATGCTTCTTGGTTTTCTGTAAAAAGTTATCTAACCAATTAATGCACGCTACAGCAACATGCAAAAGGAGAGACAGAACAAGTTATTTTATCTATTAATTCCCTGCACATAGATATCTATGCTTCTTGGTTTCCTGTAAAACGTCCGAAGCAGTTTAAGGCACACTCAAGTAACATGTAAAAGGAGAGGGAGTAAGTTGTTTTATCCGTTAATTGACTACAAAGTGCAGGTCCCATTGACCAGATCAACCACTAGTAAGGTTACTTGTTTAGTGCTTAAATGGAATAAAATACATGCTTTGGACTACAAAGTGTAGGTCCCATTGACAAGATCAACCACTAGTACGGTCACTTCTTTAGTGCTTAAATTGAATAAAATACATGCTTTGGACTGAAATTCTTGTTTTTTCAATGATGTTGGTGTATTAAAAGCCAAAAGATAGACAAGTTATTGTTGTTCTCTCTGTTAATTCCCTGCAAGGTGCTGATCCCCATTTACAAGATCAACCTTTAGAAGGGTTATTGTTTAATGTTTAAATGGCACACAAGATAAGCTTTGGGCTAAAATTTAAGGCATACAAAGAGATACATGCTAAGAGAGAGACAAAGTTGTTTTACCTGTTAATTCCTTACAAAGTGTAGGTACCCATTGACAACATCAACCTCCCTATTGTTTAAAAGGAATACAAGATAAGCTTTGGACCAAATTTTTTGTTTTTACAATGATGCTTGTGTATTAAAATCCAAAGGATATACATATTATTGTTGTTCTAGCTTATAACTCACTACATAAGTGGAGGCCCCCGTTGACAAGATCAACCTTTAGTGGAGTTATACTTTTTAATGTTTAAATGAAATACAAGATAAGGTTTGGACAAAAATTCTGCATTCACATTCTGCATTTTTTGAATGGTGCTGGTGTATTAATTCGTCCAAAGAGAGACAGTTCATTGTCGCTCTATCTGTTAGTTACCTACAAAGTGCTGGTCCGCATTGAGAAGATTAACCTCTAGTGAAGTTACTTCTTTAATGTTTAAATGCAATACAAGGTAAACTTTGGACTAATATTCTGTGTTTTCTCAATGGTGCTTGTGTATTAAATCTTTTTACCAAAGATGTGCAATTATAGGAAGGCATTTTACTGTGTCTTAAAAAATTTCCCCATGTTTGCAAAACTTTTAATGAGCAATTAAAGTCAGAAGAATCTTACTATTTTTTCATTTTGATCCATGGAAATATCCTGCTAAGAAATATGTACTTTGTTTCCTACAAGAGTATTATGGCATCTCAATGGTAATGGCGTTTCCACACATTGAGAGGAGAAAATCAAAAGATTTAAAAAAACTGATGATACGTTGCAGCCAAAACTAATATAATCAGTACATGATGTGTCTATAATAATCAATATTTCTATTTAATTATGTAGTTACAAATCATCTTCTGTCAATCAACTGTATAACTACAATACAAAGTCATATCTTCCAACTTACACTCTCTTCTTCTTCTTACGTCCCCCCGACATTCGTTTTAAAGCCATTATAAAACGACAATTATGCATGCTACACAAAGAACATTTGTGGAATTCAATTAACCTGAAAAATGGATTTGATTAAAGCCTTCAGATAAACGAAAACCCAATTCATTAGCGAAAAGAAAGTTCAGAGCACTGTGAGATGTTTACCGTATGATGTCGAAGCGGTCACGACCAAATCTTTTACATGCGCTTCTGAGACTCTTAAAAACCCTCACATCCTCTTCATTGCCACCGCGTACCTCATCGGCAACATCAAGATCACCATTAGCCTCACCTTCGTTGGCTCCCTTGGGACTCAAATACTTCCCTTCCATCAGACGGTCCACCAACTCAATCCATTCCGGCCACGGGTGGCATATTTCAACTTGGGCCGACGAAGCCTATCCTCCCTTTTCTTCTTCATCATCATCACCGCTATCGGTGAGTTTAGCGGAATCGATCCCCGCACCTTCGCTTGCCTACCTTCGCTTGCCTCATGTTTCTTCTGCTTCTGCTCGACGATTTGGAGATCATTTACTACGGAACTCAGCCTAACTCCCAACCAATCGATTTCATTGGTTTTTTTTTCAGAGTGATCCTGAGGTTTCTGTGGATAATTTTGCGAAGATTGAGAGCTACAGAGGGTCCAGTGCCAAGACAGCCCAGGCGCTCGTACAGGGCATTGGAGTTGTCTCAGCTTCCCAGTGCAGTGTCATTACAACCATTCAACTACCTCCCACCTCCCATTAATCGAACGATTAATAATCTTCCCATCGTCTAACACATAATCTAAGGGCACACAGGATGACATGTAGATTTTAGGGTAGTTCATTTCAAAGAGAAACGCCTTACGGCGTAATTAACAATAATTTTTAAATACTAAACTTATCAATCTATTTATTAAAAGCATATTTTACACAACTGAAATATACAATATGTGAATTGTATGATTGTAAAGTCGTTACATTGCGGAATGTATAAAATGCATGAAAACAGTTTAGTAGGAATGTTGTTTATCTATAAAATGCATGAAAATAGTTTGGTAGGAAACTATTAGTGCTGTTTATCTGTAATTGTATTTAACGAGCAGTGAGGGATGTTGACACCGTTGCATTCGAAGTCGATGAAGACGGGCCCGATTCAGAATTGGTAGTCCGCACTGTATATCCTAAAGCAGGCTTCATGGGGTTCGTCTGTAAATTAGTAATCTCCCTCTTGCTTACAAGCATCGCCACTATCTCAGACGTGGACGACCTTTGTGCAACAGAAGCTTGGGTGCATAACAGACCCAGCTGTATCATTCTCAACGCTTCCTCTTTATCGTACTCATCTCCCATGGTTTCGTCCACCATTTCTAAAACCTCGTTGGTTTCGTATAGTTTCCAGACCTGCAACATTCATAACCCAATTCATCAATCCCAGGTAACACTCATTTCATTTACTTATATATATATAATTATATATATATATATATATTATATATATATATAATCTTCAAATTTGCTATTACAAATATATATTCTTATTATATTATTTTAAAACTTTAAATAAATAAATAATAATTAGAAACAAATTGAGACGGACTAAGTTCCCTCATCCACACCAATTTGAGAAATATAGCGTGAATGGTCGGAGAAAATACCCATTCCAAAAGATATTGCATATGCGGTAGTTGATTCATGTCAATGCTTTTTCTTCTGCTCACAATCTCAAGAACTACAACACCGTAATTGTAGATATCCGCTTTCTCGGTCAATTGCCCATGAACGACATATTCTGGTGTTGTATATCCTCTGACCAAACAAAACTCCATTTTAATTATGTGCAACCCTAACTGCAAATATAATCTAAACAACCTAAATGTAAATATAATAAGAACAGTTGTATAAAGGATTATTTTTCTTACAGGGTTCCCGCAACTCTAGTACTAAGGTGACTCCGATCTTCAGGAAGAAGTCTGGCCAATCCAAAATCTGCTATTTTTGCACAAAAATGTTCATCAAGCAATATATTGCTGGATTTGATATTGCGATGAATGATGCAAACATGGAAATCTTCGTGCAGATATGCAAGGCCGCGAGCAGTGCCCAATATGATGCCAAAACGCGTTTCCCAACTCAAACTCTGCATGCCTTCTCCTGTTGCCACATGCATTACACTTATATATATCTCAGCTACAACATAACAGCTCTTGGGCGAAAAAAAGAAGAAGATCCAGAGGGATTAAGTATGAGGGGGCCAACTGAATAATACTCTGTCGAGGCTACTATTTGGCATGTACTCGTAAACCAGCAGTCTTTCTGGGCCTTGATTGCAGCATCCTAATAAGCGTACCAGGTTTCGATGGTGAACATTTGAAATGAGCTTCACTTCACCCTCAAATTCGGATATGGCACGGGCAGATTGCACTAAAGATAGTTTCTTTACTGCTATCACCTTCCCATTTCTCATCGTACCCTGCTTCAAATCAAACTTCAGCGGAAGACAGGCAAGTGTGTTGTCTATGAATATTTTCAAATTTAATAGAAGAGAGTGAAGTCAATAGTTTAAATTTTATAATATTCTTAAAATTTACAATCCAATCAACATAAATCACAACAATGATTCTAACTCGCCTTGTAAACTTCACCAAACCCTCCTTCTCCAAGCTTATTTGCAGTGTAAAATTTATTAGTAGCATCTATTAATATTTTGAAATCAAAGTCTACAGGTCCTCGGAGTTCCGTTGCAGCTAGAGTGTTGACTGTTGTACAATTCCCAACAGTTAGATGTAAAGTTCGCAACCAAACATAAAGCCACAGTCATAAAGAGAAATTCTGAGTGCAATATTCGGTACTCCCTAATATCCTCAAAAAAATACAATATAGTCACAACTACAAAATACAGCATACCTTGTCTTTGTTGTGCGGGGATACTATATAATCTCAAAAAATAACGTCTGGCGATGAATGTCATAATTAAAATCACAGCTGCGCCTCCGACGACAGCAACAATTATTATCCATGTTTGAGATTTGTTTTTGTGTCCTGAAACAAAATTCGATTATATCTATCTTGGTTTCATATAACTTATGAAAGAGCACTTAAGCTTTAAGCTTTCTACATTTTAAGCTGCTCTGTCCTTATTTGGTTCCGGCCACGGGTGGCATATTTCAACTTGGGTTGACGAAGCCTGTCCTCCCTTTTCTTCTTCATCATCATCACCGCTATCAGTGAGTTTAGCGGAATCGATCCCCGCACCTTCGCTCGCCTACCTTCGCTTGCCTCAAGTTTCTTCTGCTTCTGCTCGATGATTTGGAGATCATTTACTACGGAACTCAGCCTAACGCCCAACCAATCGCTTTCATTGGTTTTTTTTTCAGAGTGATCTTGAGGTTTCTGTGGATAATTTTGCGAAGATTGAGAGCTACAGAGGGTCCGGTGCTAGGACAGCCCAGGCGCTCGCACAGGGCATTGGAGTTGTCTCAGCTTCCCAGTGCAGTGTCATTACAACCATTCAACTACCTCCCACCTCCCATTAATCGAACGATTAACAATCTTCCCATCGTCTAACACATAATCTAAGGGCACACAGGATGACAGGTAGATTTTAGGGTAGTTCATTTCAAAGGGAAACGCCTTACGGTGTAAATAT